>JASANB010001418.1:0-15402 GCA_030248155.1 Sabatieria punctata
TGGCGAGCTCTCTGAGAAAAGAGCAAATCGGTGACTCCAGTTCATTGCCTGCTCAATTTGCTCTCTACTTTCTGGTCCCTGAACCAAACAATTGATCCAACAACAATTAATTTGGGTGCTTTGAATTTATTAAAATCAGTCAAAGAACAGGTTTAGTTTCGGTTCCACAACTCAAAATACGTACCGCATATTGGTGCAGCATTACGAATCCTTCGCTAAAGATAACGTCATACATGTAACAGGTCATCCGTCGAAGGGGGAGGGGGGTTGGGGGTCTGGCGCCGGCCGGGGGGTCTGAGCAAAAATTTTGGGAGGGGGGTTGGGCACTAAAAACGCTCAAAAATCGAAAAAATTACAATTTTTTGGCTAAAAATCGCCAAAAATTGCTAATTTGGACTGAAATACAGCTAAAAAGTGCTGTTTTTGCAGGCTATTTTTAAATTTTTGTGTCTGAAATTGTAAAAAATTGCAAAAATTTGGCCAAAAAATTACTTGCCAGAAAAATCGGAGGGGGGGGTCGGCAAAATCGTCTCGGGAGGGGGTGTCCCCATCCGGGGGCGTCTGGACTAAGTCGGGTGGGGGCAGACCCCCAGACCCCCTGTTACATGAACTGGAAGTACAAATTATTCCACCGGCATGTGAAGTCCGTACACTCGAGTCATGTCATTGTCGTTTTGGTCTGTGTCTCAAACATGCAACGCTAGCCCTCCAGCAACGCTGATCAGCTTGCGGTTTAAGCCTCGGGTGACCCGGGCAATCAAATCAATCTGCATGGAAAAGGGGAGTAGGTATGGAGCCGGACTGATATTGCAGCTGCAGCTAGCAGACGTTGATCCTGCTGCTCAGACAGTAGCTTGAGAGTAAATGATAGCAACTCTCCAAACAAAATAAATGCACACCCGCTTCAGTCGTGTAATACGCAGATCTGATGCAATCGAACGCATAACTTTATTCTTCTTCCTTCTTCTTCGACAGTTTTGGCAACGTTCGGCAGCGAAACTGGTTATCAGCATCGGGGACAGTTATCTTCGACCATGGGAGAATACGCAAGTTGCCGTAGGGAAGAAATAACACATTGTTCACTCAAAAGACTGCTGTGGTAGCTATATTCATTGGTCAGGGGGAAGGAGAGGAATCATTCTTTAACTTCAAACAATCAGGAGTAGGTGGGAAGGCAATCGAGCAAACAAAACAGTGGCATATTGTGGCAGAGAGCACCACAACCAACAACAGTAGAGTTGGACATAACTAAACTAGTTTCACACACATTATTTCTTTTTACACTTACTTTTTATTTAAAAACAAAAATAAAACAAACACTCTACGTGCGTGAAGCGTCGAGCGTAAATTGCAGTTGCCGTCCTTTAAAAAAACACGCTACCGCTTTTTCCCTGTGCTGGGCACTCACCCCGCGCGGCCCACCCAGCGTTCCGCACAAAGTTTGTTTGATTTCTGATAAATTAATTTGAGATCGGATAAATATTGGGTAACGAGAGATAGGAGGGTACGTTTTGAACGATTCTAGTTTTTTGAAATTTCTAGCTTGAGGTTTCAGGTCTTTTTGGTAAGCTATGATTAGGGATGCAACCGAATACAAAAATACCGAATACCGAAGCGGATTTAAAAACGCTCAAAAATCGAAAAATCAATTTTTGGGCTAAAAATCGTAAAAAATCGGTATTTTGGGCTGAAATACACCTAAAAAGTGCTGTTTTGCGGGCGTTTTTGAGAATTTTTGTGTCTGAAATTGCAAAAAAATGCAAAAATTTGATCAAAAAATTACTTGCCAGAAAAATCGGAGGGGGGGCGGGGGGGGGTCGGGAAAATCGTCTCTGGGAGAGGGGTCCCCATCCGGGGGGTCTGGCCTAAGTCGGGTGGGGGCAGACCCCCCAGACCCCCCTGTTACATGTATGCTTATAAACCTTCAAATTCCATACGATTCGATTAGTAGCTTCCTCGCTTGCAGCAGCTCTGATTGGGTGGCTATATTTCTGAGTGGATACCGCACTAAGAAGGGGCGATTTCGGCAGTTAGCTAGCTTGAAAGGCCAAATCCCCCTCTCAACCACCGAGACAGTTAAGGGATACCCGACCCATAAATACAAGTACTAGTGTAGCGGCTGCAGTACAGTCAAACCTCCATAAGTCCAACACATCCGTAAGTGCAACTGCAACGCTAAATCTTGGCACCGACCAATTGAGTAGAACCTCTGTTAAGTGCAACACCTCCATAAGTGCAGCGCGATTTCCGTAAGTGCAACGCAGAAGAGGGTTGTGTAGGTCGAGTTACGAGCTTGGAGGAAAGGGAAGGCTACTAGGGGTGGAACACATGCCAAGTAAGGCTTAAAAATTGATTTCCGCTGCGATTTGGATGACATTGAGTGAAAAATATAAGTTCATAATTTTCGGAAAAGCAAAAATCTCTGCCTCTTAAGGAACACTGAACCAATGGAGCACCCGTTATTTTGCGATCAACTTTTCACTCGCTTGCTAACCAGCCAAGGTTCTTGACCTCCAGATTTAGTTTGAGCAGTAAAGAATCAACAGCAAGCTCGAAAACAAACGTCAAACCAGCATGTTTGAATGTGATAGCTATAACTAAGGTGTCGTTCAGGGTTGGGTTGTGTTTTTGAGTAGGTATTCCTTCTAGGTTTATTCCAAATGATAAAATACGAACAGAGAACCCGTTTTCAAACATTTTCCGGCACTTTTGGAACGCACCTCCATTAGTGCAACGAAAATTTGGCAGTGTGTTGCACTCATGGAGCTTGACTGTACTAACAAACTGACTCAGAAATAACTAATTTTTAGCTTAAAATTCGCTTGAAAGGCCTTTCTTTTGAAACCGAATTTGGCGTTTTCACACTCATATTTAAGAGAAATTGGTGTTTTTAGAAGCCTTTTTTATTTTTGCTTGTTTTTAGCTCCAAAACGTTAGTTGGCTTGGCAGCATAAAATGGCGATTTTTAGCCTCCTTCATGAAAAAACGGGCTAAAGACGCATTTCCAGACGTTTTGGAGCTTTTCGAAACCGAACGAACACCTCTGGGAGAACCCCCCTTGACCCCCACCCGACGGAAACCTCTTCCCCCTTCCCCAGGCCGCCCCGTACCTGTACATGTATGGTTGGTGTCTACGTAGGTATCATACATGTAACAGGGGGATCTGGGGGTCTGCCCCCACCCGACTTGGGCCAGACCCCCGGATGGGGACCCCCTCCCGAGACGATTTTTCGCTCACTCCCATTTTCTGGCAAGTAATTTTTGAGCACATTTTTTACGATTTTTATGCAATTTCAGACATAAAAATTGCCAAAGTCGTCTGTAAATCAACCTCTGACGCCCTTCCACTTCGCGGATGACTTTTTAAATGTATGCTGAGGATTTTGTCGCAATCCGTTTTGTTCGCAGTCCCAATTTTTAAATTCATAACTTATGAACTTCTCTAAACTTTTTGATTGGTAGCTATAGTGAGAATTGGATGAGGGATATCTCTTTGGACCACGACCCATTGCGCATGGAGGAAGGAGAAGAAGCAAACATGTCATCCCCGAGCAGAGAAGTTAACACCAAGTTGCATCGTTTTCCTCACTCTATTGTATGGACTCCAATTCCTTGTCTTACGTGAGTAAAATGAACATAGGCGGGAAAAATAGGTTGGGGTAGTCAAACTCCGAAAATTTTGGGGGTTGGCCTACCGGTTTGGGGGTCCCGGCGATTGTGGTGGGTTTGTCTAGGAACAAAAGTTGGCTTCAGGTGGGCGTTTTGGGGCGGTCGAGGCCAAGTTCGGTGTTTGGGCAACCCCGGCCCATGTATGGCCTCTAAATTAATTATGTGTTAGCAAAGTCGTAAGGTAGATTGATAAAAGGTAATTTTCAGCTGGTTTTTCCCGTTCATCGGGCACATGGGTATTTGCACAACGAGCGGAGTGATCCGAGACTTTGCGGGCTCATATTTCGTCTCTGTAAGTAAAACTTCTACTGTGCTTTGTGACTGCTGCTTTGCTTGTTTCAGGAAGATGACATGGGTTTCGGTTGGCCAACAAAGTACGTCACATACTTTTGAGTAAAACCGTTTGTAAACTTGACAACGTACATGGGCCGGCGGAGTTTGCTGCTTTACCCCTGCCCGTCGCCGGCCAATGCCCCCTCGGTAGACCATACCCCCTCCCCGAGGGAAAAATTTTCGCTTTTTATAAAGACGAAATAGGCATTCTTTTACTTTTTGGGGGACCCTGAGACAATCTCCAGATCCCCTCCGGATTTTTCAGGGCCATGTATGCCAGCCAAGCTTATTGGTTGTTACGTGCATGCTTCAGAAAGAATTTTGCTATCAACTTTAGATTATCTGGTTTGAATTCTGTTAAATTACTTTCAGTCATTCTCCTGCCGGATCTATCTCAGTATTCAATCAAAGACAAAATTGAAAGTTGGGCGCAGAGGAGCTATAGTTTGGTACTCTAATACATACGATTGTAAACGAAACACTCTCCTATCCTATACAAGCTCTTTGGCCAAGTGTTGTTCAATGATTATACTGACGTTGTTTACCTGTAACCTGTAGTTAAAATGTAAAGGATGTGGCGATCTTTAGGCACCTTCAATGAGGTTTGGTCGAAATTTATTTTTGTGAAAAATAATTTTTCACAGCCTTTCCACCCTTCTAGCTCGAATAAATGCACTAATCCTTTTAGGTCTTTGTTAACTTATCAGTATCTAGTAGTAGTGCACTGAATTATCCCATACTACTTACTTTCTTTCTGCCTAACTTTTAGTATTGGGGCCTGAATAGAGCAGTGGTTGGTCCAAGACTCGATCGGCTAGAAAACTCCTCAGTCTCAAATTTTTAAATACTGTTTGGATTTGTAAGCAACTTTTGTCGCGGCTCAGAAGGAATTTGGCTACAGACAGCACAGCAGTAATTAGGACGAAACTTCTAGACAACTCTGTAGTTGTTGAACTTGAATCAATTAATGAAAATTGTTTATTAAACTGTAACTATCGGTTTCTAGAGATGGATTTGCCCAGAACACCCAATGTTTCAGGTACTGGCAGCTTGATCTCAGTTTAGTGCCGGGCGGAGCTGCCGCTTGGGATAAGGCAGTGGCCGAAGCCTCCGACGAATACAAGACACACATGGTATCTGTTTTTACTTGGCTTCATCACTGTTTCATTGTGTTCTAGCACAATCTGATTTGCGACAACTGTCATTCTCACGTGGCAATGGCTTTGAATCTCATGAAATTTGATGGCAGTGATAATTGGAATATGCTATCGCTTGCCACGCTGATTTTATTTAGAGGTCATTTTGTTGGGTAAGTTAAGGAAATGGCAAGATCATACATGGGCCGCGGGGGGTAAGGGGGGTTTACTCCCTCGGCCGGCCATACCCCCTCCCCACCCCACCCCCTCCCGGAGGGAGGAAATTTTCGCTTATTTAAGGCAAAATAGGCGTTTTTTTTCCTTTTTTCCCCTTTTTTCGGGGGGGGGGGCGACGGGACCCCCCAGGTCTCCAGACCCCCCCCGGATTTTTCCGGCCCATGTAAGACCACTTCCACTGCCTCAATTTATATCACACGGTACCGGTATCACGACCTTTTTTCAGTAGAATCGTTATTGTTTCTCTGACCCTTAAAAAGTGAATTTTTAGTGAAGCTGTCTTCGAAAACCGATCTGCAATTAGAATCTCATTATTTTCACTGAATATTTTAGATTGTCAGGCTTTCTGAAACAGTGGCTGCCGTTTCTCCTGGCTGTCGTGCTAATCGTAGCTCTGGTCTGTTTAACAAGTGCGTCTGCTTAAGTCTGCTTTGTCAAAAGTACATTTTACGTGTCATACTGGTTATGTACCGTCTCTCATTAAGCAGTTCGTTCGTCTGATATTCTTTGTTTGTAAGTGATTTGGTAACCGTATTTATTGCGTTTTGTGAATTGTGAACTGTATAAATTTTTTATATTGGTTGCGAGTCGTGTTGACATGGGGGTTTATTATCCCAGTCAATTATTGAGCTTTAACATGTTTTGTGATTTGTGTTTCATGATGTTTCAGTTGAGTTAGGTCTAAAATGGTTAAGCTGACACCGGAATTGATTGAAGAAAGTCGCCAGTACGTTAACCCTGTTCGCGATAGAGAACTCGACCTGCGCGGACTTAAAATTCCTGCCATAGAAAATCTCGGCGCTACCAATGTATTTTTAGACTTTTCCTGTTAATCTTGAAAACTTGCTTATCATCATTTCAGAACCAATTTGACACGATAGATTTCAGCGATAATGACCTCAAAAAGCTGGACAACTTTCCTCTTCTTCAAAGATTGAAGTCTCTTCTTATCAACAACAATCGTGTCACGTAAAGGAAAATTGTTACAAGGCAGTTTGCCTTTTACGTCTGTTTGTTTCAGCTACATTCAGCCAGATATCGGCTCTTGTCTGCCATCTCTGACAACGTTGATCATGCCCAACAACAACATTCAGGAGTTGGGTGACTTGGACGCTTTAAAAACACTGAAGAAGCTAGAACATTTGTGGTAAGTTTTCGCTCGTCAATTGCAGTCTTCTGATTGTGTCAGCCGTTAAAGCTTGATGGGTAACCCAGTGACGCACAAGGCCCAATATCGGCTCTACGTGATCTTCAAAATTCCTCAGGTTCGGGTACTGGACTACCACAGAATTAGGCTTAGTGTAAGCGCCACTAAAGTATAGATTTACTGTAAAAGTGCTACAATGTAACTTGTACAGGAGAGAGAAACAGCGACAGAGCTGTTCACTGGCTCCAAAGGTAAGCAGCTGAGAAGAGAGGTGGTTAGGAAGACGCTGCTGCCAGAAGAACCAGTGCAGACCAACCAAAACGGACAGCAAATGCCGGCCGAGGATGTGCAACGAATTCGCGTACTACTTACAAACCGATTCCCTTGCTGAGGCCAGTCAGTCAATCTGTTTTAGGACGCAATTGCCAACGCGCAGTCGTTGGAGGAGGTTGAGAGTCTGCAGCAGATGTTGCAAGCCGGTCACGTGCCGGGAAAGCCGGTCGACAAAAGATTGGCTCAGAATTCGGCCGAGCTGGAAGTAGAAGAGACGGAGATGGCTTGAACTCTCTTTGGAAACGTGTGAATTCCAGTGTTTTGTTCTTTTTTGTATAGTGTCCCAGTTCTGCCGGAGCACCGATGTGCTTCTGCAGGTCTGTTATCAGTTATCAGTGATAACGTGTCAGAGAGAAACTGGCTGATTGTTTGTTGTGCTTAGGTTGATAAGTTCAACTCTGAACAGATACTACAGTTGACTGGCGTAGTGTGACGTTTGCTCGGCTCAGTTGCGATCTTACTAACTTCTCATAAAACACTCTTTTCAGTATAATTTGTCCAAAATAGCAGCGCTAACATCAACCACTCGTCCAAGGTGGCAAAGCAGAGGTAAGTGTCGACTGCCAGAAACTGCACGGCGCTTAGAGTCCTTTGTTGTAGAAGAGCGTTTTTTCTTTGGTTCTAGCCGCAATCTCGGGCTCCAAATCGCTTACATCAATCTGAAATGGTTTTATTGAGCTCTGACTACTACTACGATTTCTGCCCTCACTCGAGAGACTTGAGGGAATAAAGCGATGGCAACCGGCAAAGCCAGGGCGAAACAAGTGATCACAACTACAGAGTTGATTGGCAGATGCATCTGGGGATATTTTTTCAGAAACTTGGTGCTGTAAATCAGGAGTTTTTGTTAGAATACATGACGGCTGTTCACTCACCGTTCTAACGCCAGCATAATTACTGGCGGAATAGAAACGATAGGCATCGGTAGCACCGCTCGTGTAATTGTCGTGTCTCGAACCGCCTAAGTGGAAATCGCTGCAGTTTTTGCTGCCCGTTTTTAAGTGAATCTCACTCGTTTAGCTGCCACTTTTGAGGTGCCAATCACTTCATTGTTCTGGTCAAAAACTTCAATTCCCTGAGTCAGTTCGTGCCAGCGCATTAAGAGAACGTTGAAGGAGCTGGCGCAAGCTGAAATCAGAGCGTCTTTGCACTTGAACAGTTACGTACTTACTAGATACGCTTACAAACGGCAGGCACGGGGACGAATCGTTGCACGATCATTTTGGTTGTGGGGGCAAAACTTTGGGCACGTTTTATCAGAACTTGTAGTCCTGTTGCGATGCCGACGGCTGTGGTTACTGCACCGGCGTAACCAGTCAAAAACCTTGAAATTGGATTTGGCTAAACAGTATTATTATTGTACTTCTTCAGTCCTGCAGTGTACATAATTTACTTTGGAAGCATTTCTATTGGCGTAATTGACGCAAGCATTATGCGATTGATTGATCCATTGCCAGAACACCGTACCTCCAAGAGACAAGTTAGGTTGAAGCAGACCCACTACCTAAACAGAATAAGTACAATATCCTACTGAGGCGTGGATCGTATTACGATGTTCCTTTTATGGTGGCGGTAAAGAAATTGGGCACCAAAATTTCAGTTTAAATTAAAAAGTTATAATTGTAGGTACTGAGATTATATTCGAAAAACAAATTTTCTGACTCCAGCTAGGGTACTTCTGATTATTTTTAAATCCTGTGTAACCACATACCGTAACAAAGCCGAACGGTACAAATCCAGCCATTCGGAAAGGCATGAATATCTTCTCTCCTGTGTCCGGGTGCACAATGGCTTGTTTGATTTTCTGTGCCTCCCATAAGGTTTTGTCAGACACGCTGTCTCTGTCCACTTCTCCATTCTTGTACTCCTTTAGTAATTGAATTGACTGTCGAAGTTTGATCTAAATTACCGTTTTGCTCACAGTTTTCCAACCAT
Organism: Sabatieria punctata; assembly: GCA_030248155.1. Taxonomy (NCBI): domain Eukaryota; kingdom Metazoa; phylum Nematoda; class Chromadorea; order Araeolaimida; family Comesomatidae; genus Sabatieria; species Sabatieria punctata. The sequence goes on from JASANB010001418.1 coordinate 8,791, forward strand.
TACGTAGGCTATACGTACTTCAGGAGTCAACAGCGTTCTGGGATCTATGACGTCAAGGAAATGTAGCCATCTGCCAACGAAAGTGGCCTGAGGAAAACGCGGCTCGCCGAGCTTGAACTCGGGATAGGGAACGTAGCCGAAATAATTCTTTTCCTGAGACTCGGCCATTACTTGCTACACACGCGTCGAGCGCTCAGTTTATTAGGCGGCGTCGCTGGCTCGCTCTCAATACGTGCAGTTTAATAGCACCGGCGTTCTAATATCTTATCGCGCACGTCCTCCAAAGCCCTCATTTGCATTTGCAGATTTAACTTATCTGCTGCCTGGCTTGTGCAACAGTCAGGGAAGGCTGCTCGCCCAGTTGGACTTAAATGTGAAATGCAGATTTGCAGTTTTTGCTTGAATTACTTTAATGACCGGCTAGACAAAATTTGGCTTTCTAAGGCGTCAATGATTGCGCCTGAAGAGCGCAAACGCACGCTATAGAAAATTATTATTACACATTTTTGAAAGATACAGTGGGAGATGATAATCACTGGAATGGAACGCTGGAACGGAATGGATCGGAAATCACTGGAACGGCTAATTAAACCGTCAAAACGCTCTAAACCTCAGTTGACGTTCTGCCCCATGTTGACCACTTCATTCGTCGGTTCATTCATGTGTCTTCAGATATCTTTCCCTTCTTTTCCATAAACTGTTCCAGATACCTAGCTGATGGTGACAGAGCATCACCTCCTCGACCACCTATCCTGTATCTGTCACTGCAATAATGTCACCACCTATGATCAGTTTCCTATCTCATTCCTGTCTCTGGTCTATCCATTCTTGCAGTCTTTCAAAGACCTTTACTTTTCGTTATCCTGGTTACAGTAGGAGCATATACAGTAGTGCACAAAAAAAATGTCCTCTCCACTTTTTCGGGTTCACTAAAATAACTGTTTCTCACTCAATTCTCATCGAATTTGAACCAAATTTTCAGGGTGGGTGCACAATTAGTCCGGCTACTTGCGTTGCAGTTTCGGCGCGAAAATTCAAATTTTGGCGGGAAATTTAAACTAAAATACGAAAATCATATGGTTTCATAAAAACGGCTCTTACTCAAGAAATACAAAAGCTACGCCCGTGAAATCATGTCCGCTTATAGACCCAATATAGTGCAATTTTATGTAGAAGTTTCAAAACTCTCGCTCAAAGTACGCGCGAGAATCCGATTTTCAAATTTGGCAAAAAATCGGAATTTATCATCATTTCCAAAGCTAACATCTTGAGGTTCACTAAAATTGCCCGTTTTCGGTCAATTCTCTGCCAATCTGAACCAAATTTGCAGCGTAAGTGCCCAATGGGTCTGGCTAACTCTGCTAGAATTTGGGGGCGAAAATTCAAATTTTGGCGGGAGATTTAAACGAATATGTGAATATCATAAAATGGTCTCATAGAAACGGCTCTTACTCAAGAAATACAAAAGCTATTCTGGTGAAATCATGTCCGCTTATAGACCCAACATAGTGCAGTTTTATGTAGAAGTTTAAAAACCCTAGCTCAAAGTACGCGCGAGAATCCGATTTTCAAAATTGGCAAAAAATCGGAATTTATCCATTTCCAAAGCTAACATTTTGAGGTTCACTAAAATTACCCGTTTTCAGTCAATTCTCTGCCAATCTGAACCAAATTTGCAGAATAGGTGCCCAATGGGTCTGGCTAACTCTGCTAGAATTTCGGCGCGAAAATTCAAATGTTGGCGGGAAATTTAAACATTAGTAAGAACAATTTTTGCAGGATACTTTGTAGTTTAAATTTCCCGCCAAAATTTGAATTTTCGCGCCGAAATTCTAGCAGAGTTAGCCAGACCCATTGGGGCACCTACTCTGCAAATTTGGTTCAGATTGGCAGAGAATTGACTGAAAACGGGTAATTTTAGTGAACCTCAAAATGTTAGCTTTGGAAATGGATAAATCCCGATTTTCTACCAACTTTGAAAATCGGATTCTCGCGCGTACTTTGAGCTAGGGTTTTTAAACTTCTATGTAAAACTGCACTATGTTGAGTCTATAAGCGGCCATGATTTCAGCAGAATAGCTTTTGTATTTCTTGAGTAAGAGCTGTTTTTATGAGACCATTTTATGATATTCACATATTCGTTTAAATTTCCCGCCAAAATTTGAATTTTCGCGCCCAAATTCTAGCAGAGTTAGCCAGACCCTTTGGGCACGTACCCTGCAAATTTGGTTCAGATTGGCAGAGAATTGACTGAAAACGGGTAATTTTAGTGAACCTCAAAATGTTAGCTTTGGAAATGGATAAATTCCGATTTTTTGCCAACTTTGAAAATCGGATTCTCGCGTCTACTTTGAGCGAGGGTTTTGAAACTTCTACATAAAATTGCACTATATTGGGTCTATAAGTGGGAATGATTTCACGGGCGTAGCTTTTGTATTTCTTGAGTAAGAGCCGTTTTTATGAGACCATGTGATTTTCGCATTTTCGTTTAAATTTCCCGCCAAAATTTGAATTTTCGTGCCGACACTGTAACACAAGTAGCCGGACTAATTGGGCACCTACCCTGACAATTTGGTTCAAATTCGTTGAGAATTGAGTGAGAAAGAGTGATTTTAGTGAACCCGAAAAAGTGGAGAGGACATTTTTTTTGTGCACTACTGTACATACAGTATAGATAAAAAAAATGTCCCATCACTTTTTCGGCCTTCACTCAAACGTTTCGTTCTCAGCCACTTCTTTACCGATTTGGCTCAAATTTTCAGCAAAAATTAACAACATGGTTGGCTAAATATTCTGCAAGTGTGGTGCCAAAATTCCGACTCATACTGGTTTTATGACCCGAAAACTAGGAATGAGGGTGGTCCACGCAAATTTAATTTTTTTCGGTAATACAAGGAGTACAGGCCTGAAACTTGCAGGAATGATTGGTGCTGCTATTGGGCATAACATACTAAGCGGGCAGTCCTGTAGCTCAAAGGGCATTAAAATGGGGGAATTTCAAAAACATGACGAAATATGACTTTTCTTCGTAAAACCGGCAAAATGACGATTCTAAAGATTTTTAATTTTCAAAAAACGCTGCAGGGGTGGTTACTATGGTGTGGAACAGAGCTTAAATATCAGGTTCATTTATTTGTCGAACTTCCTGCTACAATCTATGTTGATTAACAACAGATTCAGTGCTTTGATTCTAGAAGGTGCAGATTTCTTAACTATGGGATTTTCACTCATGTTTTTGTAATTCCCCCATTTTAGTGCCCTTTGAGCTACAGAGCTGCCCGCTTAGTATGTTATGCCCAATAGCAACACCAATCATTCCTGCAAGTTTCAGGACTGTACTCCTTGTATTACTGAAAAAAAATAAATTTGCGTGGACCACCCTCATTCCTAGTTTTCGGGTCATAAAACCAGTATGAGTCGGAATTTTGGCACTAAACTAGCAGAATATTTAGCCAACCATGTTGTTAATTTTTCCTGAAGATTTGAGCCAAATCGGTAAAGAAGTGACTGAGAACGAAACGTTTGAGTGAAGGCCGAAAAAGCGATGGGACATTTTTTTTTATCTATACTGTATATATGTTATGTGCACGCATGCCGCTTCTTAATTTTTTACATCAATAGTTCATAGTGGGGTTCAGCCTATATAATTCAAACTCAGCAAAAAGTTGGTTTCAGTCAAAATTAGACGTTGATTTTAAAAAGACATATCAGTGAAAAGCTGTCTTAGGGGTATATCTAATTCTAATGAAGCTACTTTATAAATATCAGGCACTCTATTCTGTGACATAAAGGTATTGAGTTTAGAAGTCTGAAAGCCATATTTGAAGAGTCCTAAGTTTAGATACGTAAGCGCAGTTTCTACTGCATGGTCATGGTGTTTTGTAGTGATTTGGCAGACAATTTGAAAAAATACTTGATACAAACTCTGTTTCATAACCGAGGTAAACCGCTGGAACGGTTTTATTCGTTATCGTGAAAAACGTTGTTTTCCCCACCAACTGGTACTTCGAAGATCAGTGAAAGGAAAGACGATAACGTTCTTGTGCAGTACTGTACGTTTGTACGTGTTGTAGGTACAGTGTTTAGGGTTTCGACATTCTCACCTTTACCTACTGTATGTCGAGTTTTGAGACTAGACGCGTTTCGCGCGGAAACTGGGCTGGGCTATAGACGAATAAAATCGATGTTCTACTACTTTTAATCTAGCTATTACGAAGAACGGCTTGGCGTTTGATTGTCGGTCAGCTAAAGTTGCTTTATTTGAGAATCTGTACCCACTATTTACTATGCATAGGTTTATTTTCGTTTAACTTTAGCCGGACGGTGAGCTGATATTCTACAATCGGCCAGATCAACAAGGCCCCAAAATGTCCACGTTTAACAAAACGCCTATCAGCGACGCATCTCAGCTCAAGGTAAACGTCTTATGTTCCATTCGTCACAGTTTACCACTACAGAACCTGAATTTCTGTCAGGAAACCCTTGTACAAGCTCTCGGAGTACTTTGCGTTGTGAAGAAAAGGCGTCGCCTTCATATGTACGGACAGACCAGAATTCATCTAGATCGTGTAGACCAGGGGTCGATATTATAAACATTCAGATTCAGGTTTCAGGTTCAGATTCAGATTTGTGATTCAGATTCAGGAAGTATAAAATTTGATATTATAAAGTTCAGACCTGAAATCTGAATCTGAACCTGAAACCTGAATCTATAGCCTGAATTTAGGATCTCAGGTTTCAGGTTGCATAAAAATAGTTTTCTGATTTGCGCGATAAAGAAGTGTCAACTTTGTAAAAATGTTCATGACAAACGATCAGAAGTTGTGGTTGTTGTCGGAAATCAAGGAGCTGAAGCGTATGTTGTTTGGAAAGTTTGATGATTCGGCTGGTGTCACAAACGAAACTCAGACTAAGGCCTGGCATGGTTTGTATGCCCGTTACGCAGCTCATCAATTACCGCTTACCCTGAAAGAAAAGCCAGCGGGTTACCTCCGTGACCAGGTATGGGGTCATTATGCCCAAGAATGCATCAAAAAGCTTGACGCGTGCTCGCAATTCGGAAATGGGAAGGTGACCCGGGCGCCATGAGAGTTGGCAGTGCTAGATATTATCGATCGTGACCGTCAGTCACCGATTGCTGCCGGACTGGGTGTGCCAGACTCCGGAGAGCCACAAGAAACTCGAGCTGCAAAACAAGAACTTGCGATTCGATTCGCTTAAAAAGGCAATCGAGATTTTCAAGATGTGCGAAGAATACCACCACCTGCTGCAGACAAAATCGGCTTGACGGCGCAGGATATGGAGCCCGACCCTGATGTTGTAATCGAATGAGGAAGGTAAAGCATGAGTGTCCGTACAGCATCGATCTGATCACTTCATGTTGCTGCATTATAACTGCTCAGTGTTGTGTATATAACTGTTGACTGACTTTATAAATGCTCTCTCCCTACTGTTTGTTGCTCAGATAAAAGGTAAAAGTGTACAACGACAATACAATAGGTATGGTATGTACATGCGCTAACAGAAATTCAGTTCTTGCCGGCAAAGTAGTTGACGATTTGACGCTGGTGTTTGAGGCCGAGTGCATTTTCTTTATCACGGCGTAGCTACGTAGTACCATCATCTAGCCACTCTCGTAACGGATAACCACCATCCCCAAGCAGAAATCCGCTCGCGATTGGGCGCCATTGGTGCGATGAGTTGCGAAGCACTCCAGCGTCATTTGCAGAGCCTGGCCAGTTCGCATTGATGAAGAAAAACTCGGTGCCCGGACCGCAGACTGCCAAACAATTGAGCGAGTGGTTGCCCTTCCTATCCACAAACTTCGGCTCAAAATCGTTTGAGGGCGCCTTAATAGGCTTATTAGGCTCTATCCCGGGATTAGAGTGCCGTCAATGCACCCACAGACCTTAGGCATTTTTCCATAGACAAAGAACTTTTCCGGTATTGAACTGAGCTTGGAAGCTTCGGTTGGCCAAATCAGGCAAAATGCAACTGATGATCAGCGCAGTGACCTCATGTACAGTACGTACCGACAGACCGAGTCCTTAGGCACACCCACCGTTGGTCTAGTAGAACGCGCTGCATGCGTAAAACCGAAGGGCCATCAGAACGTTTTGCTCAGCAGATAGAGCCCAATTTCGATTTGTCTTCCGATTCAGACGGTCGCCTATCTGTCAACAAGATTCTGGACTCCAGGGCGGGAAAAGCGAAACCGCTCTTTACAATAATCAATTTGAAAATCCAACCCCATGCGAAAAGTCCGTTTTCGCCGGATTTTGCTGGGTGATGGTTTCTCATCGTCATAACTAATCCGAACAAAAACATTAAGACGTCCTTATCAAACCAAGCACACCTCAAAATCGCAATACAACTACCACTATTCAGAAGGTTTTGGCACCTGAGCAATTTGGGTTCAGATTTCAGAGCTCTGAACCTGAATCTGAGGAGGTCTGAGTTTTATAATACCGAAAGCCATTTTCAGGCCTGAATTCAGACCTGAAATCGATCTGAATCTGAAACCTGAAATCTGAGCTTTATAATACCAAACGTTGAATTCAGATTCAGAATTTAGGTCTGAAACCTGAATCTGAATGTTTATAATATCGACCC
>JASANB010001420.1:0-37252 GCA_030248155.1 Sabatieria punctata
ATATATACTGCAATTCTTTGAGGTCAGGAATTTATCATCAAGCCTCAAATATGTCTAAAAAACCTGGATTATAAAGTTGGATACCTAAACAGCATACTGTAGAGCCAAAAAAGCTGTTCAGTAAAATTTCTGAATGTTTCTGAGATTACGCATACGCAATACGCAAAACACGCATTAGTTTTTGCAATGCGTATACGCAACCTCATACGCATTTATAATTGGAATGCATATACGCATACGCATTTGAAAATTCCAGTATTAAACAACACTACTATGAAGACAACTTTCACTGGATTGGCCACGAGCAATCGTAGCATATTCTATACCAAACTGAAGCTTATAAAAAGCGCTGCAAAGTTATGAAATAAAAAAAGTGCTTCTAGGGGATTCCAGCCGAGCATGGCCCGAAAAAGACGTGGAAAAAAAATTTTTTTCCTCTAAAACAAAAACTGGACTGCAGAGCAGATTCTTAAAGTACTCCAAAAGTTACGCAAAACCCCAAATTTTTATCTTCCAACTCCAGCTGGTAGGTTAGAAATTCGAATTTGAAATTTTGGTCCCATAGCCCTTACTGCAGAAGCTACTCCATTTGGAGTAGTACCCACATGGAATCACGCTTTTCATAGCGTGATTGTGCACATGTTTCCCCACACAATCACGCTTTGCGTGCGGCTGTTTGTTAGCTATAAATGTGATTGGAAAATGAAAGTGCAAAAAAGTGACTGGCCAGTCACACGTCAATCACGCTTTGTTTTCAGTCTGTGAGTTGAGGAAACGACTGCAGAATTGTCGACTTTATTTCTTCACTCGCCGCCCAAAAACTGCTTCATCCTTCCTTTCTTTTCTTTTTGCTTGCTGCCCTGTAGCTAACATAGAATTCGGTACGTTTCTCTTGAATTTCTTCACTTACCTCCTAAATTTTCCTTTCCGTTTGCTTGCTGCTCTGTTAGTTAAGAAAAGACAGGTGTGTTTCTCTTGATTTTCTTAACCTGCCTCCCGAACAACTACTGTACTTCATTCTTCCCTTCTTTTCCGTTTTCTTGCTGCCGTGTTAGCGAAGACAAAATAGGTGTGGTTCTCTTATCTTTATGTTTAGCATCTGGACGCTTATTATCGTGCTGTCAAGGCTAAAATCAGAGCGGAAAAGTCCACCCTGAATAAAGACGGGGAACGCGTGATTGGCCAGTCACAGTCAATCACGCTTTTTTGAAAATTTAAGAGTCGGTCTCTGAACCGATCGAGTCTCAGTATTCAGACCCCAAAATTGAAACTTTGGGCTAGAGAGCTGTAAGTTGGTACACTAATGCACACTTATGAGTTGTCCTTCGGCTCCAAAGGATTAGTGGATTTGACGCTCCAATCCCGAGATACAGCCTTCTGAAAATCGGCCTGCTTAACTATGGGACCAAAATTTCAAACTCGAATTTCTAACCTACCAGCTAGAGTTGGAAGATAAAAATTTTGGTTTTTGGGTAACTTTTGGAGTACTTTAAGAATCTGGAGTCCAATTTTGTTTTGGAAGAAAAAAAATTTTTTTCAACCTCTTTGGCGGGCCATAACTCGGCTGGAACCCCCCCTAGAGGCGCTTTTTTATTTCATAACTTTGTAGCGCTTTTTATAAGCTATATTTTGGTACAGAACATGGTACGATTGCTGGTGGCCAATCCATTGAAAATTGGCCTCAAATGTCACGAACTCGAAAAATTCGCATGTTTCACTATAGACATAATTTTCCAAATCGAATTTCTGACTTAATGAACAGAGTTGAGCTGTGAAAATTTGGGTTTCCAGAGTACTTTCATGTGCTTTCGGAATATAGTGGATTTAGAATTTCGAGGAAAAAAAAATTATTTTTCGACCTCTTTGGCGGGCCATAACTCGGCTGGAACCCCCCCTAGAGGCGCTTTTTTATTTCATAATTTTGTAGCGCTTTTTATAAGCTTCATTTTGGTATAGAATATGGTACGATTGCTGGTGGCCAATCCAGTGAAAATCGGCCTCATAAGTTACAAAGTCGAAAAATTCCCTCATTTGGAATGCCAAATTTTTATGAGTTCTCAACATTTGAGGCCAATTTTCACCGAATTGGCCAGAGCAATCGAAGCATATTCAATACCAAAATGAAGTTTATAAAAAACGCTACAAAGTTATGAAATAAAACTGTACCTCTAGGGGGGTTCCAGCCGAGTTATGGTCCGCCAAATAGGTCGAAAAAAAATTTTTTGCTCTAAATGCTAAATCCACTAAATATTCCGAAAGCACACTGAAAGTACTCTGGAAACCCAAATTTTCACAGCTCAACTCCGTTCATTAAGTCAGAAATTCGATTTGGAAAATTATGTGTATAGTGAACCATGCGTATTTTTCGAGTTCGTGACATTTGAGGACAATTTTCACTAGATTGGCCACCAGCAATCGTACCATATTCTATACCAAAATAGAGCTTATAAGAAGCGCTACAAAGCTATGGAATAAAAAAGCGCCTCTAGGGGGGGTTCCAGCCGAGTTATGGCCCGCCAAAGAGGTCGAAAAAAATTTTTTTTCTTCCAAAACAAAATCGGACTGCAGATTCTTAAAGTACTCCAAAAGTTACGCAAAAATCCAAATTTTTATCTTCCAACTCCAGCTGGTAGGTTAGAAATTCGAGTTTGAAATTTTGGTCCCATAGTTAAGCGGACCGATTTTCAGAAGGCTGTATCTCGGGATTGGAGCGTCAAATCCACTAATCCTTTGGGGCCGAAAGACAACTCATAAGTATGTATTAGTGTACCAGCTTACAGCTCTCTAGCCCAAAGTTTCAATTTTGGGGTCTGAATAGGGCAAAGGGGCCAAGACTCGATCGGCCCAGAGACCGGCTCTTAAGTGAATGCAAAAACATTCACTGCGTGATTACCATTTTTTTAACGCTTTGAGTGCGGCTGTTATGCAGGCATTTGCCCTAAATTTTCGTTATTGCATGTCCAGGCACGCAAAAAATTCTGTGTCTAAGAGATACGGTTAGCTGTCTAAAATTGCATAGATCGCTGCAGACGTGCAGATTAGTTTTAGATGAACCTAAGTTGCGCATCTACGATAAAGTCGGAGTGGATTTGGTGGGACACAGTGAGATGGAGTTGGGAGTGGAGACAAGCGAGATAGCGGGAGAGGGCTGTGCTCTGAGATGCAGAGATACGTACATGTGCCACAGCTACAGCTTCAACAAAAACACCAAGAAGTGTCGTGTGTTCTATTCGGATGGGCAAATGGCCGGTTATGAGCCTGTGCCTTTGGCTGGCTATGAGTTTTATGGCCCCGCCTATGATTGAGACTCTGGCTGATGCCGTTTCACTGATCTTGCTTTGCCATGTCATGTACTGTGCATAGAATGTGTGTATGTGAACAAAACGCCACTGTAGCAGTATGCAGCATTATACCTACTATATATGATACCGTATCCGCTACGCTACTACAGTATTATGTTCTGAAACCCTAAATTGGGTTATAAACTGCTAAAATTCAGGGTTTCAAGACTTATAAACCGTAATTTAGCATTTCAAAAGCCCTTAATATGGTCCCGGAACCCTAATTTGGGTTTCCAAAGCCCTAAATAGGGTTCCGAAACCCTGTTTGGGTACTAAATAGGGTTCCGGAACCCTAATTTGGGTTTCTGAAACCCTAAATAGGGTTCCGGAGCCCTACTTTGGGTTTCTGAAACCCTATTTTGGGTTACAAACTGCTAAAATTCAGGGTTTCAAGACTTATAAACCGTAATTTAGCATTTCAAAAGCCCTAAATAGGGTTCCGGAACCCTAATTTGGGTTTGGAAAGCCCTAAATAGGGTTCCGAAACCCTGTTTTGGGTATCTGAAAGCCTAAATAGGGTTCCGGAGCCCTACTTTGGGTTTCTGAAAGCCTAAATAGGGTTCCGGAACCCTAATTTGGGTTTCAAAAGCCCTAAATAGGGTTCCGAAACCCTGTTTTGGGTTTCTGAAACCCTAAATAGGGTTCCGGAACCCTAATTTGGGTTTCTGAAACCCTAAATAGGGTTCCAGATCCCTACTTTGGGTTTCAAAAACCCTAAATAGGGTTCCGAAACCCTGTTTTGGGTTTCTGAAACTCTCCCCAAGCGTCACCTGAAGATTTAAAACAACAAACTTTTAGTTTGCGGCTGGTTGAAAACGCGTTTCTGAAGAGTCCGAAACAGCTTTCCGATATGTTTTACCGTATGTGCTGTTTATAATAGTACTCCCTATTTATGGTATCCTGGGGTGCGTGGTGTTAGTGCGGAGCAGGTTACTGAAAATGCCGAGTCATCAGAGGTAGAGCAGTTCTCACATTCGTCGTTTTCCCGGCCGTCAGGCACGGAAGAAACCCAGTCGACGTCCAAGGTGGAGTGATGAAGAATTTGATAGTTTTGTGTGAGTGTTTGTATTGTTGAGTTAGCGAGCGGTTGTGCCTGTGTGATCGTGTGTTGTGTCTAACTGGTAAAGACTCCACTCTTCCTTTCACCAAGTAGCCAAATTTGGCTATATCGTAGTCAAACCATTTGACTACTACGACCAATGGTTTGACTACACTACTTTCAATGCTTTTAGAAAAAGAGCCAAATTGATATTTTCAGCGATTTATCATGTTTCAGTCACCAAACGTCAGCCAGAAAAGCTTGTGGTGACTAAATCAATAAATCGTTTATCCTGAAATAAACAGTAGTTAACCGCTAAAAAGTACGTATCACAGAATTGTTCTTTTCTTTTCCAAATTTGCATTGTAAAACAACAACAACATGCTTGGCAAACAGCCCCGTTTAAATAGAATATAACGCCGTTTGTGTGTGAAGTTGTGACTTTTGTCTGACTAAAAATTGTATTCTACTGTATGTCATTTTTAATCCTGATTTTGTGGAACTATACAACTTGCATCCAGCAGACTGACTGACGGACCCTTCCCTTCATTGTTTCACAATTTTAGAGAAAACTATATTTGGTGTTCTATAGTGCTGAAAATGTTTCAAGTTTGTAATATATTTTTGTTGTAAACCGCAAAAAGGGTTAAAGTACGCTTGAAAAGCCTGCCTCTTGTAAGAAAACGTAGTCATAGTCAAACGGTTTGACTACCTGGTCTTCGTTTGACTACGTATTTATGGTAACGAAGGTAGTCAAACTTTGACTTTGACTACCTGTCTGTTTGACTGCAATATCACAAAAGTATTAACTATGACTTTGACTTTAACTAGTAGTCATAACAACACTAGGCCAGCGGCAGCATCGGGAGCAGGGCCAGGGGCTTGTGGAGGTTCAGGGGCACCAAGCACATTATCCCAGCAGCCAACAGGGGCAAGGTAGTGTTTCGTAGCCTGCCCAGAGCTGTACACAATCCAGCCACTCCACTACACTAAATCAAATACAGACAAACTGGAAGAGACAGACAGTCAGATATTGAACATGCTGTAGTTTTATTGTCTGTAGTGGTGTTTAGTCAAACCGGCAAGCCACAATCCTTCAACTTTTACCTACGATGTCTCTGTTCGTTGAAAGTTCGAAATGAAACCAGTACACTTCTGAGTTCACCAGCATATGTCAGATAAAAGATGAACATATTTTTAGCAAATACAAGTACATGCAAAACACATAGGTTAGGGGCCGTCCATAAACGACGTCGTTCCAGAGGGGGGAGGGGGTCCGCTGAAATGCGACGATAGACGACGCACCAGGAGAGGGAGGGGTTAGCAAAAAACGATTCCTGGGTATGCCGACAAAACCTACCCATACCGAACCGATTCCTGAAAATCAATCCCAGACCCAAACAACAGCAGTCTCACGCTCGGCCGGCCAACTGAATGTAGCTAATCTTTCAGACTAGATCTACGGAGTGACATGACTATTCTATCTGACATGCTATTTTCACCTATAGTGTCCATTCACAGCATCATCACTGATGATCATAATCTTCAGTGAAAACTAACAAAATCGAGATCAATCGATACGTACAGATCGATTATTTATTCGATACAGATTAAAATGAGCTACTCTGTCTGAGCTCATTTACGCCTAATCTAGATATATATTTATCATAATTTTCAGTACAAAATTCTTCCAAAAAATTCCTGAGTTTGCAGGTACCGGCGGTCAACCTTTTCATTGAAGGGCTTCAGAAGGGCCACTGCCTTTTCTGCGATTCTCTACTTATTTGCTATCAGATCACTGATTGCATCAGCAGTTCAAATTTTCTTGTACAACTATAAATATGGATATCGATCGACATTGAGCTCAAAATATCGATATGGAATGTCGTCGAATTTTGATATCATCGGAACACTAATGCACACTATCCTGGAAAAATTAAGTTAAGCCAAAACCGTAGATTTAAGATTGACCTTCCAAAAAATTGAATGGTCTTAGAGCGGACCAGTACGCATGAGAGACATTTATAAAGGTAAAAACCGGCAAAAAGTTAGAGCCTATTCTGAAACATGAATCCGACTGGTTTTCAACATCAGATTTTGCGCCCTCAAAGCTTACATCACTAGCTTTTACAGCATCGCTTTCAACCATATAACGTTACAATTTCAATCAAATTTCAAACCATGCACGTATTCATATATTTTTTATTGTAGATACTCCTTCTTTCTTTGGGACCATAATAATACGAAAATACTTCAATCTAGAAACATCATACTGTACATGTAACAGGGAGGTCTGGGGGTCTACCCCCACCCGACTTAGGCCAGACCTCCCCGGATGGGACCCCCAAGACGATTTATCAGAGCCCCTCCGATTTCTGGCAAGTAATTATTTGAGCAAATTTTTGCGATTTTTTACAATTTCAGATACAAAATTTGCCAAAATCGCCTGCAAAACAGCAGTTTTTGGCTGCATTTCAGCCCAAATTAGCGAATTTTGACGATTTATAGCTGAAAATTGCGATTTTTGAGCGTTTTTTAGTGCCCAACCCCTCCCAAACTTTGGCCTCAGAGCCCCTCCCCTTCGGCGGATGACCTGTTACTACTGTTGCATGCGTATACGCATTACGCATATCATTACGCAAAGTAAGCATTGCGTTTCATAATGCGTATACGCATACGCATACGCATACGCATTTGAATTTCATTACGCAATATTATTACGCATTCTACCAAAAGTTTGCATATTTCTGCGTAATGCGTATTAGGTCTGAAAAGTAGCTACCTTTTCTAATGTCTTGCAAAAAATTTAGTTCAAGTTGTTACCTAATTGTGGTTATTCTTCATGTTTTTAGTGTGAGGTGAGGGTACCAGGAATTTTCTGAGATAGTTTGAAGCTTCAACTAAGCTTTGCTTGCTACTATTTATAAAAGAGGTTAAGTTTTGAGAGGAAAGGAAACCTGTGACAAATCCTTGAATTTAGTGTTTCTATTTCTACACTTTTGGGTGACATAAGTAGGTTTGTAAGCTCAGGGCTATCTGTTTATCTTTCCACTGTATGTTTATTATGGTTCAATGCCATACATGTAACAGGTCATCCGCCGATGGGGGGAGGGGGGGTTGGGGGGGTCTGGCGCCGGCCGGGAGGGGTCTGAGCCAAAATTTTGGGGGAGGGGGGTGGGCACTAAAAAACGCTCAAAAATCGAGAAAAATTGCAATTTTTGGCCTAGAAATCGCCAAAAATCGCTAATTTGGGCTGAAATACAGCTAAAAAGTGCTGTTTTGCAGGCGATTTTGGCAATTTTTGTGTGTGGAAGTGTAAAAAATTGCAAAAATTTGCTCGAAAATTTACTTCCCATAAAACTCGGCGGGGGGGGGGTCGGTGAAATCGTCTCGGGGGGGGGGGGGGGGGGGGGTCCCCATCCGGGGGGGGGGTCTGGCCTAAGTCGGGTGGGGGGCAGACCCCCCAGACCCCCCTGTTACATGTATGTTAAATGCTACTAGACTTCTTCTCGAAATGAACATTAAAACAAACTTTTTGTTCCTGAGAGCGCATATTGCTTGCCTGTTGAAAACATGCGTTCTGTACATCATACATGTAACAGGTCTTACGCCGAAGAAGAATTTAGTGTCTGGCGTCTGAGCCCGAATTTTAGGAGGGGAGTTAGACACTAAGAAACGCTCAAAAATCGCAAAAAATGGCAATCTTTGGGCTAAAAAACGTCAAAAATTGCTAATTTGGGCTGAATCGTGTTGGTGGAGGGGTCCTCATCTGGACAGACCCGCAGACCCCCTATTTGTTACATGTATGCTGTACTATAGATACAATAATGCAATTCTTTGAGCTCAGGAATTTATCATAAAGCCTCAAGTAGTTTAAAAAGACATGGATTATAATATTGGATACCTAAACAGTATACTGTAGAGCAAAACAGCTGTTCAGTGAAATTTCTGAATGTTTGTGAGATTACGCATTACGCATACGCAATACGCAAAATACGCATTAGTTTTTGCAATGCGTATACGCAAACTCATACGCATTTGTAATTTGAATGCGTATACGCATACGCATACGCATTTGAAAAATCCGGTATTAAACAACAGTACCTGGTACATGTGTGAGAAACGTCAACCTAAGCCTAAACAGTAGATAAACGGTGGAACATGAATCCGACTGGTTTCCGACATCCGCTCTTGCACGGTTAAAGAACTTACAACATCCCTTGCAGCCATATAACTTTCCATTCGATTCAAATTTCATACAGGCAACAAGTACAGGCTGGACTGTGAGGGTTTGCCTGAGACAGATGGTATCCATCGGAAAACACCCCAACCCCTGCTAAAACAAAACATTAGTAGTGTAGTGTACCTATAACCAGACATGGGCTAATTTTCGTTTGAGGGGGTGGTAAAAATCCTAAGGGGGCTCAGGGGCTAGCGGTGGTTCAGGGGGTTTGAGCAAAGGCAAAAAATCAAGGTTTTTAGGCATATTTGTCGCTAAAAGAAGCTATTCTGATTTCATTTACCCCTAATCTAGTCATACTTTTATCGTTATTTTCTATACAAAGTCTTGCTAAAAATTTCAGAGGGGGTAGCGGGGACTTGGGGGGGTTAACCCTCTCAGGCCTTTTGCCCATGCCTGCATATGCCACAAAAACAAAGATGACGTGTAACCTTCATAATGACATTAACTTGTAAGCTTTACTACAAAAAATCGCGCTACACTCAATATCGGACTGATTGATATGAGCGACTAAAATAAAAAGTTCAAAATACAAATCAGCAAAAATTCACAGCAATAATGCTTGCGTACAGACAGGCACAATGATCGAATGCAACGTAGTACCAGAAAAACATGAGATGAGATCTCTCAGGCACCATTATGAACAAATTGAGGCATCATCAGATTACGTACAGTAATGATAAGGAAGCCAACGACAGTACCCGTGCGTTATCTACAGTACCATGCGATTTAAGTGAACAACGCCTTCTTTACTCCTCGGTGGCACTCGACTCTACGACTTCGTTAAATCCGGTGAAATAACTGGAGGCAACAACACTGCGCGCAGACGGTCGGTCGACGCACTTGAATTGAAGTAGATCCTCAAAATTATCCCATCATACTAACAACCTCCACACAGGGATGCCTACCAAATTCAAACTTTGAATTAGATATGGTATGGTATAGTATAAATTTGGCGGTTTGAATTCGATATGGTATGGTATAGTAGTAGCAAATTCAGTTTGAATTTGGTTGGTATGATTTTGGTATGAATTTGGTACAGTAGTGGTAGTTTGCCGTGATAACGTCATAGAAGCCTTTGGAAATTTATGCTCAATCCACCTTTCTTGAGTTTTCTCGAACCAAAACATGCAGAAAGGATTGGGAATATATTTTGACGCATTTGAAAAGTGGTATAAATATAGCCAACAAGCTAATACTAAAATGAAAAGGCCTTACCAAAATCATAATTCTAGTACTAAAATTATCTGGTAAAGGCGTTTGATTTTGATATGGTATGGTACTAAAGTCTGTTCAAAAATTATTGGCGAGGAGCGGTTATTGATTTTTTTCTTAAAAATTCTCCTCTATACCCCATTATGAACTTGTAGCCAACGATCAGCGCTACATTATGGAACTATTCATTCTTCTCCTAATTTGCATATTAACTATGAAAATGGCCAAAAACTAAAATTTGTGCGAGTTGACCCCCTTCAAACGTGCTTGAAATTTGACGACGATACCAGATTCGGATTCCTCAGAGTCTTTCGGTCTCGAATCATACCACTTTCATGGGTCTACGACGATTTTGGAGCAAGTTACGAGCGATTTCCCGAGGGGTATTCGCTCAAAAATCGACCAAAATTTTTGCCATCCCATAGTAAAACCTACTTAGTGGTGCAAAACGACCTTTTTTTACCCGACAGATTTCCAGAAACCACTTTTTCTACTCAATTCGGACCTGAGGAATTCAATGGTGCCGTCCGTTTCGGCATCGTACTCTTGTGGAGGGCGCTAGAGGTAGAGCCCCTAAAGCTCTAAATGGCCCAGTTCGGGTGCTTCAAATAGCCATTCAATAGAAGTGCAATATAGCTTCTAGGGGTATCTTTTTGCGCCAAATCCACAGAAGACAACCCCGAAAAGCCATTTCTCACTCCTGGCCATGTTTTGGATATTTTCAGGGACACACTGAAGCGCTAATTGTGCGTGCAAAAGCGCCCTTTGTTTAAAGTGCTCAGCACTAAATTTGCAGGTGCAAAATGGCATTTTCGGTCAGTTAAACGTTTAAAAACCACTGTTTCTTATCAATGTGGGTACGAAAATCCGATCGTGACATTCATTTTAGCCGTTGGCTGCTCGCTGGGCTGTTACGGCCCGTTATTGGGTTTTATAATGCAGTGCGGTTGCCTCAATTTGGAATTTATAACAGATCGTATGTTTTTACAAGCAAGTTTTTTATTTGAGAAATAAGTTAGCAGTACACAGAATGGGTTGGTAGTACAAGAAACAAATAAAATAGTACACAACAACAACTCTGGAGTTGTTGTTGTTGTTGTTGTTGTTGTTGTTGTTGTTGTTGTTGTTGTTGTTGTTGCCTTCCCAAAAAGGTTTCCCTCTTCATCTCAAACATCCGTGTTTGGTAGGAGAAATTCAAGAAAAGCTGCCGACTCCACGGGTTTCTCCCATAGGTCCCTGGCAGACAGGTCCGTGGGGTGGCTTGTGCAGCTGAATAGGTGGTTGACACTGTGCGGGGCGATGCCACAGTCAGGGCAGATGTCTGCCACTGTTTGGTCCAGGCGAGCCTTGTAGCTGTTCAGATGGTGGCAGTAGCCTGACCGAAGTTGTGCAAGGAGTGAGCGGGGTTCTCTGCCAAGAGCTTCTTCTGACTTGTGGATGGGCGGTGGACGGCCACCTAGCACAACGTTAGGATGCAGAGAGTCAATGGTTCTGGCTACAATGGCTGCATGCACATTCTTCCGAGACTGGGCCACCGAGTCACCCAACAGTGGGTTGATAAAATTGTTGAATTTCGAGAACAATGTCTCCTTCATCTGATGAGGAGGAGGAGGCCTGGTGGTAACGTTATGGCAAGGATGGTTTGGCTCTCGACACTTGACCAGGTATTGGGCCGACAGCAGCTCTGCATGTGCAGCTACTGGTAGCAGATTAGTTTCTTGGTGAAGATGGTCCACTGCGGCCATGCGGTGACAGCTGGTGACAATGCGCAAGGCACTGTTCTGCGCCCTTTGAATTCTGTCCAGACTTGTTTTGCTGGCGTTTGCTGCCCAGACAGGGGCAGCGTAGTCAGCTACTGAGCGCCCCAGAGCTTTGTAGATGATCAGGAGGCTTTCCTTCTGTTGGCCCCAGGAGGAGCCAGCCAGTGCTTTTAGGACATTGTTCCGCTTGGCGATCTTGGTGGAAACAAACAAGGGAAGCATGTTTGTTGAAGGTGAAGAAGGTATCAAAAGTACTGTTATTTTACTAGTGGATTTTTATTTTACTATTTATTAAATTTACTACAAATTCAGCCCTTCAATTTAATTTTAATTTTTGTTTTACTACCAGGCAGCTCCGATTTTACTATTTTTTGTTTTACTAATAATTTTACTCATTTTACTACTATTTTACTATGATTTTACTAGTCATAAGGTCCAATTTTCCATCAACGATGCCAAGATCTTATAACTGACTGATGTTGGTGCCAAAAATAGTCGCTGAATTTGATTATGATGTGAGGTTTTCCAGAACTTTAGAGACAAATGTGTAAAATTTCAGTCACGAAAGTGCACCCCACACATCTTTTAGTGCAAAATTGATCAACATTTTTCCCGAAATTCACCAAAAACTAGTAAAATAGTAGTAAAATTTCTATTTTACTATTGACGCAGTTTGGTAATTAATTATATTTTTACTTTACTATTGGCTGTTAATTTTACTTTTTACTATTATTTTACTACTAGTAAAATACCACTAGTATTACTAATTTTTGTTTTACTATACTATAGTAAAATAACAGTAATCAAAAGTCACGCCAAGAATTTTTGGTGTCTTGCATAGGGGAAGAAGGTGGCCGTCCAGGCGAATCTGGGGGTGGTATTTCCCCTGAGCAGGATAAGGTGAGAATAGGGTTAGAGTGGACTTAGGAGCCGAGAGCATCAGTGACTTTCTAACCAAGTAGGCGCGCAACTCAGTGCCAAACTGGTTCAGACTCTCTTCTAATTGGGGTAGGTTGGCTCTTGAAGTATAGGCAGTGAGGTCGTCTGCATAAGAAACCAGTGCTGTAATACAAACTCTGGAGTTGAAAAAGTCAGTCGATATTTACAAGTTGCTCCAACCCAGTGTCTACAAATTCAACTTCTCTCTGATCGTCAGAGCTAACTTCTTCTTCTACTTCCTCAAATTCATCTTCATCTGACAACATGTCATATTCTCAGTATCGTGATTCTACCTTGTCGACCATGTGATGCACTGTTCTATTCCATAGTTCTGGCTCAACCTCATCCATTAGCTTCACAACAAGTTGTTGCACTTGTTTGATCTTAAAGGTCTTGTTTTCTTTTGCCACTTTTTGTTTTATGTAAGCCCAAATCATCTCTATCGGGTTGAGTTCACAGTGACCTACTGGTAGTCGCAAAATTTTAATGTCCTTTCGTTCCTTATCTGCTATCTCGTCCCTTTCATACACCTTTTGAATGTTCATGTTTCTGGCTATTTGCAGCAGTTCAGGTTTAATTAAATTCGGTGAAACCACAATGCCCGTTTTTCTAAAAACTTAGCATTTTCTCCCTTCTTCCACATCGTCGTTGGGATCTGCGTTTCTTCAGTTATTTTATTGTGGTATCTGAAAATAAGTAATGTACTGTAAGTGTGATGCACCATCTGATACCATCCAGCTGAACCCCCACCCCACTACAACCGCTCATTGACCGCTGACAAAATCTTGAACAATCACCAAGTATTTTGGACGATCAGACTGCACCCAACGGCTCCAGAAGACCACTGCGTAGGTGGAATTGGAACAGAAAACGCGAAACTTGTCAACTGCGTTTGTTGTGACTACATGCCATCAATACAACCGTTTTTGTCGGCTTCGATAGTAACGGATTATTATGGATGCGTTGAGGTTATCGAAGGTTCACCCGTTCTTGGGGATCTGGTTACACAGACGTTTCATTTATATTTGACCGGGTTTTAGGGACTTTAAAAGTCTGGCGTGATGAGGTCTACTTAGGGGTCGCTTGCAACGGCCTTCATAAAATAACCGAAAATCTTTATCCGTTTGTTTCCGCAAGCTACTCCCTTCTGAAACTTAGCCTCACTAAACGAATGCACCGATTAGTCACACTTACCGAACGGTGCCTTTCACATATAGCTAATCACATTCCTTCTATTAAAACGGAGGAGACGCTAGAAAAGAGCGAAAATGATAAAATGTGAGATGGCAAATTGCGATTAAACAGATTAAATTTTTTATTATTGTGATTTTGGGAAGCACAACGTTGAAATGGAAGAAATGCTGCACACGTTATTGAATAAATTTTCATTTAGATATGGAGCAGAGTACATGCGCTTTGGTGTCACAATTGTGTAGTTGGGCGCGAGGCGAACAGAGTTGGTCAACTTCTACTGAAGGGTGCCATATAACGCTGAACAAAATCATCAGTTGGATGATTTCGTCTCAAGAGCCGACATTTATAAGATTAGAGAGCCAATTGTCCATGGAGCAAGTTCGCGATTTGAGCACGACGTTTTTGAACGAAAAATGTAACTGGGCGTCGATTATGGCGCTTCTCATACTGTGCGCAGAAATGATGGCAGGCTCCAACCGCGATCGTACGAAAATAGAGTCAATTTTCCGAGAACCGCTAGAAACGAACAAAACCGACCAGTTTGTGCAATCCCAAAGGGGTTGGTTAGCGTATAGATAGAGTAGAAGATAGAGAGTTGCGATCATTAATGTTTACACTGAGCTGCTTTATGTCGCGGTGTGTAAAATATGGTACTTGTTGAGGTGACAGTACAGAGACTGCGACCTACTGGATACAGCCTCTACATGTGTTATAAGCGAGACCGACATTAATTGGCGAGAGGTGTGTCTATCGTGGCACAGCTTCTGGGACGAGCTCCAACAGCAGCAGCAACAGCAGCCACTCTAAGCTGCAATAATTTATAAAGCCGACATTCATAACCAATTGACTGCAACCACTGGTAACCTTGTTAAATGAAATTTATATTTTGAATTGAGCAAGTATCAGCGAAAAAACTGCAGGACACTACATGGTACAACGGAATCTTCACAGTCCATTCGTTAGCAGTAGCGGAGCGATTTAGCGCAGTCGCCTTCTGTCCTAACCTCTAGCCTAACCCATCGCTCTCCCGTCGCAGAGAGAAGGTCGGTCTAAAAGCAGCGTTTTCTGGATTTAGCAGAGAGAGAAAAGTTTCGCGAACGACTTTTTTTGCGAAAAGTATAAAAAATGGGGGGGGGGGTTTGGACTGTTGGACCGGTGCCAAGGTTTGTGGCACGAAAATGTTACAATGATTACTGTTACACCCCTGGCCAAATTATGGACCCCGACGGAAAAATGCAAGTGCTGGTATCTGCTTTAGTAGTAACAAGCTGGCTTAAAAATCACATTTTTACCTAAAAATCCGCCTTTGGAAACCGATCTTGTCCTTTCCACTGATTGCATTTAAGAGAAATCCGTGTTTTTAGAAATCGATTTTCTTGTTTAAGATTTTTTGCTTGTTTTTAGCTCTAAAGCGCTATTTGGCAGCTTAAAATAGCAACCTCCTTACTGAAAAAAGTGCTAAAGGATTTTGAAGCTGTTTAAATTTTAAACCGTTATGCCCGAAACCCCATCTATCTCCTCCTGATGGAAAACACCCGGAACTCGTTTGCTGGGTCCCTGGTGTAGAGTTGTTACGGCATAAACTGAATTGAACTGAAAAAAACTGAAATGAACCCCATGTAGGCCCCGACCTGCTACATGTATGGCTGTTGCTATTCCAATAAGTTAGTTAGTTATGTTATGTAGGGTGAATGGCTCAATAGCGATGATCGTTGGTGCAGACAACCGGTCTCTGACATCAATTGCACTATGTCAACAAGAGGAACTTTCATAAGTTCGATGCTTACGATCCCTGCAAATACAAAGGTCAGGAGTAAAATTGCTTATTGACAAGCTGACTGAAGGACAAATGTAATCGTTGTTCACATGATTGACAATCTTGTGTAGTGTGGTTCGTTTACATAAGTGAATCACACACTATTACCACCAGTATTTTCTAGATTATGTAGATATCTCCTTGTTCGATAAAGACAGGCGAGCTGGTCGTCCATAGCCAACCGATAATAACTTCTGTATCTTTTTCATACGTAATTCTTTTCACAGGAAAAATTAACGATGTTTACTTAATGGTATCACACATAAGTTAAGAATTCTAATCAACCGACCAAGCCTTACATACGTCCTAACTGCTACAGACATAGCGGTCTCCAATGTACAAACTTTTCTGCAAGGAACTTTGCCACTTCATTTTTGTCACATGGTCGGCCACGCAAAGTTCTCGTACTTCCTGTGTTTTCACATTAGACCCATAGAGGCAGTCACCGTTCTGCTTATACTGGAGGTTTGACAGCTCTACATCAACATCCACCAAGTCGTTGTGCAATTCCATAGCCCTTTGTCACACCTGAATGAGCGTTGTGCGCCCGACACGTTCCTCAAACACATCCGAAGGGAGCCGTTTAAAAAACCTAGAGCTTGTACAACTCTGGATAAATGGATTGTCGTTGAATGTCTCTTAAACAAACCTGCTTCGGCATTCTACAATTCGATAAACTCTGCTCCTCTCCCCCGCACCACAACTAAACGCGCAAAAAAATGTAAAATAGAGCTGATAACGGAGCGCGCCCAGCAAAGCACGTCTAGGATTAGCAGTTGCCTAGCAACTCAGTTAGACAACTGATTATGGCTTGGAAATTTTCAATAAATGGGCAAAGTTCAATTAAGCCAACTTGTCTATCACATATAATTGCCAGAACTACTACAAAATATTCCATTTACTAGTCATTCCTTCTGGAAATTTTTTGCAGTTCCGACACCAAAAATGGAGAAGACCTACGATCAATCAGCTACGCCCTCACGTCCAATTCAATTAAACCAGAGTCACTCACTTTGGTCTGGCTAGTCTGGTCTGGTGTAGGGTTAGGCTAAAGATCGGCCGCTTTCCGGTACGCAGTAAACCTGCCAAGTAAAACTGTTGCTATTGATTATAGTTAGACACGGCACACGCAAAGATCCTTCTTCAAATGCAGTAAATGCACGTGTACAGTACAACATATCACCAACACTAAGGCAGGGTGGATGATGTCAGTGTATGTAGATACTGTACGAGTTCGTGATAACACTTTACAGCTGGGTGACTTACAGGCTCAATGCGCTGCACCCAAAGACGACCGTTAGCTTTATACACGGCACCTGAGTAGGTGGGTCGCAAGTAACTTGAAGCACTTGAACTGCACGCCCACTCCATGCCCGGTTGCAACCCGGCCAATAACATTGGAATCGCTGATCGTCAGTTATGGTGGTTGAGGCGATTGCAACTGCGGCTTTCCGTTCTCTAGCTTTTGCCAAGCTAGCTTTGCTTTAGAACAGTTGGGGCATGAAAAAGTGGTAGTGGCCTTGACTCTGAATCTCTTCATAGGAGGGGCATTATCGGGGTGTTTGTTTCTTAGGCGGGTCGCTGAGTACTTTCGTGTGGGAAAGGTCATTAACAAATATCGCACACAACGTTTTTACGCTTTCGGCGCAAACAAGAGCCACTTGATTGACGACGTTTAAGGTCAGGCAGGCGGGTGAAGGATGACTGACAATGTGGCCAAGTGAATTTTTTGTCAGACATAGTGAGAATGTGTGGAGTGGTAAGAAAGCTGGTTTATATCAGTGATGTGCCTGGCTCAAATTTCTAAAACACGGGAAGTATTCAGTAAGTAAATCCAGATTTTTTGAAATTCGGTAAGTACGAGTAAGTACTGGGTTTTTCAAAGAAAACCCGGTGAGTACTCAGTAAACAATTTAGTAAACTTGGTGAAACCTTCAACATTCAGAAATATGTTACCATTTATCTAAAAAAGTTTCCTGATATAGCTTTTAGCTACAAAAAATTTTTAATCGTGGTTTGTGCCATTTCACATTTGCCATTTGTGGTATTAATTAGCATGGTTGGAACGCCTTAAAATATGGATAAAATACATAGTGACCAGAGGCTCTATTATCTATATAGCTTTAGATGAAAAGCCTGGGAAAAATTTGTAAGTGAAAATTTGTTCTATTTTTCGTCATTTCCTCACAGTTCAGACGTATGCAAAAAATGTCAATCAAAATAGAGCTAATCGTAGTAGATATAGCTCCTAATAGTCTTAGGAATAGCGTCTGATTATAGCACTGGAAAACGTTATAGTGATTTAGTTCAGCATTATCTATTCAGTTTGAAGGTACTATGAAGAAACGGTAAAAGCAGTGGATGTAAGTACCATTGTATGGAAAGGAGAAAAAGTATATATATGCTGCCACTAGGAACGTACACAATAAACAAACAAATAAACCTGGCCTGGTCAGAAAACTCTTGCATCGAAAGTGCTTAACACTTAAATTGGAGGTTTTTGGCTGCAGTATAAGAGTCGAATTTCACCGAACCAAAGCAAACTCCTAAAGTGTGAAAAGGGGTCCATGTTGCGTGTCATACAAGCGTACTTGTCCAAGAATTAAAGAAATTCGGCTTTCATATTTTACGGGAACAATCGATTTTTTGATGCACATTAATTTCTAAGCAAAAACAAGATGATCTCGTTACATTTCGTTTGAGGAGACTCGTTTATGGTGAGCGAGTTTAGCCAGCATACTACGATTTTCTCCATTTCTAATATGGTTTTTGCCTCAAAATAGTTTGCTAGAGGCATGCTCAGCTTTTTCCAAAGTTTGCGTACACTTTCCAATCCCATTTTGAGGCAAAAGTCATGATAACAACATTATAAAACTCAGAACATGAAAAATATTGCAGTGTAGTCGACTCGCTCACTTTAAACTCTTACTGTATCCGACTCAGTGGTTTGTTTCTAGCCGTCGACCAACCAATCGATCGGCCATTGAGCGCTCTTTTGAGCGAGAGCGAACGCTAAAAGATCCGTCTGTTCAAACGAAAGCTGAAAGTAAATTCCGGTCTTTTCTACCAACGTGTGCATGAAAATTCGAACATGAATTTCTCGAAACAGAGACAAAGTCCACAAACGGAAAAAGAGGGTTACTTTGAGGGACATTTAAACAACCTACACTGAAAGTTTGGTGGAAAATTTCGAGATACCTTTTTTTGTAAAATTCGATTTTTTACCAGAACCCAAAAAATTATAATTCGCGATCTCAACCTTGGCCGATCCTCTTAAAATTTTATAGATAAAACACCCAATATACCTATCATTATTTCTGAAAATATCAGCCCGATCCGTCAACGCACGCTGTAGAAATAATAGAAACACCGAATTTGGCTGGAAAAACATGTTTTCGGCCCTAATTTGCATATTAGTGACAATCGAGTGAAAACATTTGTCGTGTGTTATTTTCTACCATAGACCTATCAATTTATCAAATAAAAACTATAGGTCAAAATTTTTCATGTTCCGCGACCTGCCCCGGTTTTGTAAAATGTGGCTCTTAACTTTCGGTACATTGTTCTGCCATGTGCGTCCGTAGCCGAGGCCGTGCATTTCCTGTTTGCTAGCTTTCATACTTTTAATACCGATTATCCTGTAGGCTTGAAGGCGGTTTATCTGTTCTTTGAACTGTTGTGTGGTTTGCCTTCATCGCAAAATCCGGGTAGAGCTCTAGATTTGTATGATCGCTTGAATGCGTATCTCAGTCAGAGAGACTAGGAGATATATCCATTTTGTCAGTTCGTTTGTTCGCGTTTTATTGTTGCTACAGTATTACAAAATGCTTTCTGGCTCTTTAGACTGCTACAGCAATTATGTTCGCGTAAATTGTGGTAGGCTAACTCGTTTTGGTGTCTCAACTGTTGTGTAAAGATTGCTCATTTCCTTCTGGTTTTAGTGCAGCATGTCTGAAATGTACAGTAGATTTTCTTTTTTCTCTATTTTGGCGCAGAAATTCTTACTGTATGCGTGATTATAATGATCTGATTCTTTGCATAGATGCTGTGATAATAAATCAATCTCCTTTTGACTTTTAGCAGATGCGTCTGCTAATTTCGCAGAAACCATAGCAGCAAACGCAGAATAAATATGCGAAAGGCACAGATTTTTCTGTGGCTATTGCTGTTTCGCAGAACCATCTGCCAATGCAAATTGCAGATTTTTTCTGCGAAATAAGCGCAAATAATCTGCGAAGTTTCGCAGATTTCTTATTAGGGTCAAAACTGGCAGTAAAATCTGCGGAAATTCTGGCAGATTTTCTGCGGAAATCGGCAGATCCTTTCTAAGAGAGTCACATTCAGAAAATCGCCAAACCAAACAACAAACTTGGACGTTGGGCCGTAGTTTTGAGTGAACATGACGGAATGGAAATTGTCCAAAGACCTGGAAAAGAACACCAAGATGCCGATTGCCTCAGTCGACTAGATATTTTAGAACCTTCAGAGCCTTTGGAACATAAAGAACCAACTTGTTCCAATTGTAACGCCATTATAACCAGATCCCAGTCTAAGAAACAGAACATTGGCAAATTAACCACCACCCAATCAAATTCAGCATCTAAAGCAACAAAAATTGGCAAAACTGCAGACCTTAGACCAAAAAAGCCAACTGTACAAGATACCAGAACTTCAGAAGAGAAAGAAGAAACTACTGAACAAACACTCCCTCCAGAAATCAACTCAGCTGAAAGCCAACGAGAAGATCCAGAATTGTTAGCCTTAATACAATACCTAGAGGATGGAACCATAGTGTATGATGAGCCTAAGATTCAGGACTGGATAACCAAACATAGTAGAAAATTTCAACTTATAGAAAAGATTCTCTACTATATACAAGATAACCCAGAAATTAGCAGCCCCAGAAGTTCGAACAATACCGGGGAGGAAGGAGAAGAAGGAAAAGAAGAGGAAGAAGAAAGCCTTCCAGTCCCCAGACTAGCAATTCCTAAGAAATTCAGAAAACCCCTTTTGGCAGCGTTTCATGATGACCGTTTTGGAGGATCCCATTTTGGATATGAAAAGACTTATGGCAAGATGAAACCAAGATACTACTGGCCGAGCATGACTCAAGATATTCTACAATACTGCAAGGAATGCCCTGCCTGTCAAGCTAGGAAGCGACCGAGACAAAGACTTCGACCCCCTTTGATCCCCTTTAAGGCTGATGCCCCATTTCTTCGAGTAAACTGTGATTTAGCTGGACCCTATCCAGAAAGTTTGGAAGGACACAAATGGCTTTTGGTTTTTAGCGACTCTTACACAGGTTGGCCTGAAGCGTTCCCGATTCGAGATCCCACTGCAGAAACGGTAGCACTACTTTTTGTCAGTGAAATATTTGCAAGACATTCCTCTCCAGCTACTTTGTTGTCAGATCGTGGAAAGCAATTCAACTCGAAACTTATGGTAGAACTCACTAAAATCCTTGGAACCCATAAAACGTTCACCACTCCATTTCACCCAGCATGTGACTCAGCAACCGAGAGAGCCATTGGAATCATTGTAAAAGCTGTTTCAACCTACGTCTCTAACAACCAACGCGATTGGTCCCAATTTTTGCCTGGAGTACTTTTTTCCTATAGGGTATCCCCAAACGCCACTACTGGATTTAGCCCCTTTCAACTTTTAATGGGAAGATCACCAAGAATGCCGACCGATATGGCCTTATCGACTCAGAAAACCGTGTACCAGATAGATTTGGAAGATTTTTGTTTGGAAACTACCCATCGATTGACTTTGGCATGGACGTTAGCTCCGAAAAGTATAGAAAAGGCACAGGCGACACAGAAATATTAGTATGACCGATTTGCAACATCAGAACACCCCTTTAAGGTCGGCGATTTGTTGAAAATTTGGAGACCATACACTGGAAGAGGAAAGACACCTAAGTTGGCAATTCACTGGCATGGTCCTTTTGAAATTTTGGAAGTTGCACCCTCTAGAGTGAGAATTAGACGCCTGGACAAACAAGAGGATACCGAAGGTCACTGGGAAAATTTGAGTAATGTAAAAGGTTTTCATCCACCAGCCCCACTGTTGCCATCAGAAACCAGAAGAACGCCTTTGGAACTCCGAAATTAGAACCTAGAAAGAAGGTGCCGAAATAGAACGCTAGAAGCTTGGTTTTTCGACCCATAAATTCGACACAGAAGAAACGTGTACAGTCATGTCTCGTTAATCCGGACCTCGTTAATCCGGATATTCTCGCCTTCCGGACAAGATTAGGCCAGGTCCAAATTTTCCCCCATGTTATATGACTCGTTAATCCGGATCCGGATTCGTTAATCCGGACAGAAGACTTGAGGTCCCAACTTAGAAATTTGTATGGTAAAATGATTCGTTAATCCGGATTTGGTTAATTTGGACAAAACCCATGCTCAATTTTTCAATTCATATGTAAATTTTCAATTGAATAATGCTTTTCGTTGAGTCAGAATGTGATTATTTTTGCCTTTTTAGGAGCTATAATCAGCTGAAATAAGTTTTTCCGTTTTAATTAGGAGGTACAGCTGCAGAATCTGATAGGCAACTAACAAAGAGCTGTCATTTAGGCCTTTGACCCGAAAAACAGTGTTTTAGCTTTGATTCGTTAATCCGGAAATTCGCTAATCCGGACAAAATTGGCCGGTCCCAACTTGTCCGGATTAACGAGACACGACTGTAGTAAAATGACATTGTTTGTTTTAACCGTGACAAAAAGGAATGTAGACTTAGGAGTGCATGACCCCAAGGCTGATCGTATCAAGCAATCGGAATCTATGGCGCAGTTAAGGAGATTAATGAAGGCCGAACGAGAGCGACATATGACCTGAAAAACTAGTTTATAGATACAGAGTACAACGGATTTGAATCAGTCACTGTGAAAAGTTGACATAGAACTCGTCGGTTCAGAATAAATCAAAGAAAAAAGATAAAGAAGAATGCATCCAAGAGCTGAAGAACATAAGGCCACCCACCCATTCAACAAACCCCAATTCACCCTCAACTCGCCCGAGCGGCTGTTCAGTCCCCAGAACGTCGTTGAAGTGAAGGCTCGAGGAAAAGTAGGTATGGTTGCTGGCCGATTCCTGTTAAGAAACCGAGATAGAAACGCTCAGAACACGTTGGAGCCCTCTACACCCATGAAATTAATTCAACTTCTCATCGCGGTACTCCCGCTCCCTATTCTTTTGTTCCTCTGCAACAACTTGTACTTCATCTATAGCCAGCTGCCCTATACGTTCCCCGGAGATATATTTTTGTATTTATTCGAACAATTTTACAGTTTTCCCCAGAACCAGAACTCTATCCAGAGAAAAATAGACACGATTTACCGAACCGTCCTCCCCCATTCTGGAAACTACGAATGCTCCCACTGGCACCCTTCAGATGTGACCAAGTTCATTGAGGATAACTTTGACGATGCACCACCATTGTACCTGGTTATGCAGTATAGCAACAAGAAAACATGACAATGCAGTGTGTACTGCATTTTTGTCAGGACAGGGGTAAACGGAAAACGACGGCGCCTTTAGGGGGACGGGCTCCCCAGAAGCAACTCAAGGCGATTTTGGGGGGAGAGGCCAAGCAACCGGGGTTTTGGGATCACGTCGTTTATGGACGGCCCCTCATTCCATTTTTAGTCAAAGCGAAATGTTCAGCATTGGAATTCCATTGAGCCTTGAATTTTTTTGCAGAAATACAATGTAGTTATTAGAAATGACGATTTTTGACAGAGTTAAATAGAAAACAGGTTTCCTTCCGGTACCTAGTATTTTTGAAAAGCATTACTATGACTGATTGTTCAATTGGCAAAAATTCGCACTAATATCGAATTTCTGGCATTTGGCAAACTGACTACAAATTGACTACAAACTAAAACTACATATTTTTTTAAACGGAATTTGACAACTACAAACTAAGACTACAAATTGAAATTCTCTGAGGAAAAAGGTCTAGATAGTTGTGGGGTAGGTGTAGGTGCTTCCAGTTTACAACGCAGACGCAAATGCAGATATGAGTAATAATTTTGCACCTGCTAACTGCACGTATCACACGTACAATACGCTACAGTGTATGGCCGACGTACCAGTTAACGCGCTCATTCATGATCATGCAAGACAATGAAATGAGTAGTTGATCCATTAGTGCAATCAAAATCCTGAAAATACTACAGTATGGTACAATGTGTGTGTGAAGAGGGCAGACATTTAAACCAATTTTCAAATCCTCCGTCCACAGTTGTACTGTTAGCTTTGCTCAAGACTCTATAAATAAAAACCTTCAAATTTACGAAAAGCATGTGACCACTTTTGAATCTGTGTAAAAATTGTTAAGAGCTCGGATAGTTTCTGATTGATTATCGTGTCTTTAGGTTGTCTCCGCCGAGAACAGTTTTTCATCATTACTAGTCACCAATCCATCTTCGAAAACGGTTTAGTGCTTATTCGTCTGGAAAGGAGGTATACGCATGTTTCGCCGGTGTTTTCACCCTCTAGTTGTCGAGTCATACCCTATTTAACCAATGGTGAACTTAGGATGATCGCGCTTGATTACATCTGGTGTTCTATTTTGTGTGTAAATAAACTGACCACTCGTTTTCAGAACCCCGTTTGTATTCAACCGGATTCACGCGTCGTGACGGTACCTAGTCGTTCGTGGCAGGACCCGGTCGCTGGCAAGCAAGTCCACATGGCCGCCCCGTTGACCCAATCAGAGCCGGAGGTGAGGGCTTATGCTAGATCAATATGGCGCTCTCTGTACTAATTTTCTGCAACGTAAAAACTAATTCAATTCTTTTGTAAGTAAGTAAAGTTTATTCCCAGACACACATGTAGCATGATGATAGTACAAAGTAACGATAAGAGCGATATGAGTCAAGGAAAAGGCATTGAGTTAGCCATGTAATAGCTATTTTATAACCCAAGCCTATCTATTAGTAAAACACGAAAGATTTAAGCGACTGACTGCCTCCTTAAAGATTTTAACGGATCGGGAATGGACCACATTATCAGGTAAACTGTTCCATATCGGGACAACTCTACAAGCAAAAGAAAAATGTCTTGTGTTAGACCGTGCTCGTTGAACAGATAGTTGTAAAGAGTGGCTACGAGTTACAGTTTGGGGTGCTATAGAGAAAAACTCTTCGCATGACATATCAACTATGCCATGAAGCAGTTTATAGACAAATACAAGATCGGCTTGTATTCTCCTGATGTCCAAATACTGTAAGCCCGTAGCTACTAGACGAATTTCATAAGGGAGAGAACCAAGCCCAGGGATCTTAGAAGTAAAGAAACGCTGCACAGATTCAATTTTCTGAATATCTCTTGTCAAATGAGGGGACCAAACTTGGGTCCCGTATTCTAATCTAGGACGTACGTAAGTTTTGAACATTTTAATGAGAAAATCAGGATCCTTTAGCTCAAAGTATGACAGAATAAGATTGGCCATAACGCGAGCCCTATAGTAATGTAATTGCAGTGGGCTGTAAATTTTAGGTCGGGAGTAATCAAAACCCCCAGATCCCGAACACATTCAGAAGTGGGAATGATTGTGCCATCAACTGTGTACTCGAACATTGAGTTGAGTCGGGGATACAGGTGTAGGACTGAAGATTTGTGCAATGCAATATTCAATTGCATAGTCTTAGCCCAGTTTTAACTTAAATTAATTTCAATTTTGGTTTGTCCTTGCTAGTAAGCGACCTGAATAAAAACTTATCTGAAAACGTGTTGAGTAGGACAGTCAGCGCTCGCCTAGCCGAAACCAAGCGACAATCGAGGATACGCAAAGCCTCATCCTGTCGTCTGCCTGTAGTGCGGTAGTCACTTAGTACGAAATTGATGCTTTTTGCCTACCCCTTTCGGCTCTCTGTCGCCTGACACAATCACCGCAGAGGGCGTCGACCTACACCATTTTCTTTTCTCTTCACCATCTTCACGGCAATACGTTTTGTTTCGACTTTCATCATTTTATCAAAAATCATCTTTTTACTAAAAATTATCTCGTCTTCGTCCTCGCTACGTTCACCGTCCAGCCTCGGGCAAACATTCTGTCTAACCCAGGAACCACTGGCGATCAGGGATGGATATTTTTGGATGGATGCATGGACGAAACCTCGGCCTGTTTTTTTCCGGTTTTTTCCTAAATCGCGGAAAAAAACTCCAGCCCAAGTTCTGAGTATCCTAGCCTGGTTTTATGATTCCTAACGCTTTCTGGAGCCTTCCTGAGTCTTTTCAGAACAGAAATACCCGTCTTACATGGATATAAATCTCGAAACAGGCATGAAACAGTCCCAGACAGGCTCCATCAATAAACGCTATATGCAAATTTTCTTACAGCACTTTTCCTTTTTGTTTTAGATTGCAAAATTTGGCGTTTTCTGTTGTTTTTCGAACAGTTTTGAGCCAGTGTAGCTTATTATACATCTCAAAAGTCCATTTTTTAACTTAAAAATGATAAAATTAGCTATTTTTAGCTTGAGTTTTTTCCGCGATTTATGTTTTTTTCCGACCCTTAGGAAAAAAACCGGTTTTTTTTCGAAAAAAAAACGGGAAAAAACACCGGATAAAACACACCTCACATCCCTGCTGGCGAAAGGGGTTAGGACACTTTTGACTAAATTCATCTGTTCCCTAGCTGCGTAGGATTGACTGGTCTATTACTTTTTTATCTCTCACGCACTTGTTGTCTTTGTAATCGTGCTGTAGAGTTGCCACCTTGTAACACTCCTGCCCTTTACCACCTGTCTGTATTGACATACTCTTAATTTCTGGTAAGTGTGAAATTGAAATCATCGTAAATTTTGGAAGTTCTGACTCAAAAAAAATTGCTAAATGATAATAATTCTTAGCAGTTAGACACTGTCTCCTTTTTCTTTACAGTTCCCTGATTTGACTGTTTTAGGTGTGAATGTTGAACTTTTGTGTACATATTTTTGTTGCAGACAGATATGAAAGTCTAAAATTCACCATTTTCATGGCCTTCTCCCTTCGAGACTGCTCTGTGACAGAAAGGCCGGCTTTTCCCGTCGACCGTGTGGCGTGGGACTACCGCTGGGATCTGCTGAGTTCACAGCAGAAAGACGTATTCGCACACCCTGGCCGGCTGCTGAAAGCATCCGGGAACAACCGGGTTGGAACTAGCAAGAATTGGTCAACCATTGCCAAGAGGTGCTGCCGGAGGGCCGTTTGATGTCTGTACAGCAGCTGGAATGGACGTTGGAAACACACAGAGTCCATGGACCTGGACCGGGATATAGACTCACATGAATCAGTGACAGAGAAAATTCTGCACTAATGCCAATTTAGAAATAGTAATCACGGTACAGTGTCATTGTTTTAGAAACATGCATCAACGCATTATCAGCCGTCTCTCTCACAAATGCTTGTCAGTGTCGGTTTCGCGGCGCGTTTGAGCGTTCCGCGGAATTCGCGTAATTATGATCTCAGCTGTCCAACTCGCCTTGTATGTAGAAGGTTCTGTTGTGTAACCATATCTGACCGCAACCATGTTTGACTAGATTATTGACGCGTTTATCGATATAACACGGAAACGCGTGCTGAGTTTGTTGATTCTATAGTTAGTTAGGCTGCGTACCTTATTTTATAAGAACTTTGTTTACATAAGTGATTCATACATGCAGTTTGCTGAATAAAAGGTTGGACTGGTATACTACATGACAACCTACTAAACCCCATGTTTGTTCTCGTGAACAAAATCTTGTTATACAGTCAGGCACTTAACGCCGTTTACTGCGTCACACCTCCCAACGAAAAAGAAGTGGCGTCCAACGCTATTTTGTATGTATGACCTGCTTTTTGCGACTATGTACTGCCTGCTTTGCAGTGTGGTGCATTTTGAAAATTTGAAACTAGGTAAACTAATACTATGTAAAGTTCTCAGCTAAGAAACTAGGTAAAGTAATACTAGGTAAAGTCCAGAAAAACTAGGTAATACTACGTAAACCTAAAACGCTCGAAATCAAGTCAAAATATTATTTTTGGTTCAATAGAACAATGGTGAAGTTAGTGGAGTTAAAATTTACGAAATTTGACACATTTCAAGTAAATATTTGTATTTTATTGATCGAATGAGTCAGAAATTCAGTCTCTGGGCCACTGTAATTGTGGGAAAGTCGGAAATTTTAAGGTTTGCTGACTGAAAAAGCCACGTAAAACTGAAAATATCAAACTAGGTAAACTTGTTCTACCTAAAAGTACCTAGTTATGTGGACTTAAAACTAGGCAAAGTAAAACTAGGTAAAATAGAGTAACCAGCAACTAGGTAAAGTAAATCTAGGTATATTTCCCGAATATTAACTAGGTAATACTAGGTATACCTAGTTACCTAGATAAAAAGTGCACCACACTGCTGCTTAGGACTTGGTAATTGCACAAAGTTTGTGTACACATTTACGCTGGACAACAGATGCGTAACACACACAGCAAGATTTTTGTATGTACAACACGAACAGAAAATCCGACCTGTCCCGTTCTCTACTCAGACTCCCTTTACTGGTTAGCTCCAATTCTCTCCTCGTCTCGAGTCAGCATTAATACTGTCTGAATAGGCGGAATAAATCCGGCGGTCATCAGACAGACATATATGTTGGAGGGTCGGCCGTCACGGCGTGCGTCGGATATACCAGTTGCACCAAACTGAAACCCTAGAACAGTTGCACCCAACTCGGTCCGGGTAGCCAGCAATGGCCTTCCTTGGTTGTCTGTGATGAGGGCCATTTCGCACAGTAAAACCCGAAAGCCACCGTTTTTAGAGTGCGCTTAGTGCAAGAAATATGTAGTATATTAGACTATAGTACAAATGTAATAACGGCGCGCTAAGGTATACGTCAGCAGTCGATAGTGCGGTATGTAAGATTAAGCATGTTTGGATTTGTGAGTTATCGTGTGGCCGGGAGACGCAGAACAAATCAGTCAGGCTTTTAAGTCTAGCGGCGACGCCTTGTTAGATTAGTATACCAGTTGTTTACATATCAAGTTTACACCTTTGACACATCATCTATTTTCTCAGAATTTTGCTGGTAAACGTTCAACGTATAAAGAAAACCGTAGATAATGCAATCACAGAGACTAGCCGTTTAGCTAAGAGTTGTTCAATTTGATACATTTAGTTGTAAAACAAGATGACCAAGTTCACTCTCCAAATTTAGTAAGTTCTATTGCCATGTCACTCTAGTCCCGTTACCATGGCGAGTTACTTAGATCTAAATTTAGGTGATTGATATTAGCACACACACAGACTTGGCATTTTTTAATAACATTCGTGTTAATACCTCGTATTAGTAAAATGTAATTACACTGACATCAAAGAAATCCAGAAGCACTTAACCGACCAAGATCTGTTTCACCAAGCAACAAACGTCTGTTCGGCAAAAAGTTGCACCTATTGACACAGCATCACACCGTGAAAAAGGCTCTGATTATTTAACCTAAACTGATAATTGGCACTTATTATCATAGAATTATTAATTCATCATCATACGGAGTTTTTAAAATTTGACATCGGATTCAAAATCAGCAAAATTGACAGTAACCGTAACCTCAAAACGTTAGCTATTTATGGCCACCATTCGTTCAATCGCCAAATCTGACTGCCGGTTCGATTTGATTGCAATGCCAGTCTTAGAACTGGGTTGGGTTATGTATTGTGCAATTAGGAAGAGGAGGAAGAGCCACACTCAACTCTGTAAAGTGTCGGCGGGTTTGTTACAAAGGCGGCGACAGACAGACAAGGTGGCAAAACACTTAAATCTATTCAGCACTTGGACTACAAATAGCGCCGACAGAAGGCGGCGTGACACTCAAGAAAGTGGTCCCCCATCAAAACACTCGACCACCATAGACGGTTGCACAATCGGTTTGCTTATAAGGAAGGGAGCCCTGGCCTGCTATCAGATCTATGATCGACCTTTGCTGGTGTGCGCCACTTCAGCATCGAACGGTGAGTTTTGTTTGACTATTATGCTATTAAGACCGACCCTTCCTCAGTTCTGATAGACAATGGCTAGCATTATTTCGGCTGATTGGGGAGTAGAATTCAATTTGTGCTTGTGACAAACCGTCGCCGATCAAAACACCCTGGACCACGGTAGAAGGGTTGCATAATAGGACTCTGGGTCATCTGACCTCTGGGCGCGCGTCTGCTTGCGTCACTCATTCTATTACCCATGTGGCCTGCAACTGCCAATTGTGTGGTCGGTTAGTCTGGCTGAGGGAGCGGTCAGGTGTGGTAGCTGGCAGAGTCAGGTACTATAAACGATTAAAATGAGCAAGTCAAG
The DNA here is from genome assembly GCA_030248155.1 of Sabatieria punctata. Taxonomy (NCBI): domain Eukaryota; kingdom Metazoa; phylum Nematoda; class Chromadorea; order Araeolaimida; family Comesomatidae; genus Sabatieria; species Sabatieria punctata. The sequence goes on from JASANB010001420.1 coordinate 29,865, forward strand.
CACAGCGATATTCTCCGGTTTTTTTTCAGTTTTTAATGCTCAAATTCAGAATGGGAAGTGTGTGCTAAGTTCTGCACAAAGCTGGACGTGCCTCCAGTAAACATTATTCGAGAGCTTATTGCTAAGTGCACAGCAGGCCACCTTTAGGCATTTTTTTCAACTGAAGTGGAGCTCCTTTGAAAACGCTGTACCACTGATAGACATGCATTTCTCTTGTTGCCACTTCTAGTATGACATTCAGATTTTAAATAATAGTTACGCGAGACATGCCGACCTTTGTGGTGTGAGGCACTTATCATACACTTTCCTTGCCGAATTTGAGGCAAAATCCATAAAATCAATATAATCCTGAAGAAACTGGAGAGCATCGTAGTGTGCTGAACTGGCTCACATTAGACTGTTACAGTACCCGACTCAGTGATTTCTTGTTGACCGGCGAGCAACCAATCGATCGGCCAGAGAGCGATATTTCAACTGAGACCAAAAGCTAAAACAATGGTCTGCTCAAACTAAAGCTTGAAGTAAAAATCCAGCTTTTTTGAACAACCTAGTTGTACATCGGCCGGAATGCAAGTACCGGAACTATTTTACTTTGTTTGTTTGGTTGTTTATAAGTTCTACTGTGCTTCTTGCCGGTGCCGGACCCCTAAGCCCCCTCTCCCATAGGTGAATGAGCTGTTATCCACATGTATGTTGGTACCGTTTCCATAAGTGGCTGCATATTATGTGTGCATGTACTATTGGTAACTGTTTTAGCCAGCGGCCGGTTTCGCGCACTATACGATCAGAGTGCGGGAGCGTGTCACACAGCGCTCCGCTGGTTGGGCCAGTTGGTGGAAGAGGCCCACCGGTGGGGCGTTGGCCCTGTTGTGCACCTGCTCGCGGATGTAAGTTAATTGCTTAGAAGTCAAGTCTCTAGTTCAATCGGTTTTTACATTTCTCACTGTTGCTCTTGTGTTCCGATGGGACTAAAATAGAGTGTTGACAAAAAAAGAGACCGCCTGGCCTTTTTTCGAGTTTGCCGAATAATTTCAAATGACCGCCATTTCGCCTAGCCTGCTAGCCTTCTGTAGCCTGGAGTTATGCCCATCCGAAATGTACTGACCCGAAGTTTTATACGTTAAATTTGAACGTAAATATTTCACGATTCCTTCTTTGGATCTTTCCCAAATTTTGCAGGTTAACCAATCGTTATCTGGACTAAAAACGCTGATTAGGTCAGTTTTCTAGCATAGCCGGCTAAAATCTGATGGTTTTTTAGTTTCAGTAAAGGTGAAAATTAGCATTCTCAAAAATGAGGTAGTTATCGGTTGCACAGAAAGCAGGGTTGTACGAAATAGCGGGGCGTGGATTAGAATCGCCTCACCTGAGGCAACACAATGAACACTTAAATTAGGCTAACAGAAGTGCTTTATGTGCAGAGGACACCACCCCCTCATTTTTGGCTATTCCAATTTTTCACCTTTACTCAAAGCAAAATTCGCGGACACCGGTTGTGTTAGAATGGTGAACTCTTCTAGTTTTTCAGTCCATGTAGATTGGTAAAGCTGCAAAATTTTGAAAAAATCCTATAAATGATTCGTGAGATATTTATGTTCAAAATTGACGTCTGAAAATTTGGGTCAGTTTATTTCGGAAGGGCATAAATCTATGCTGCAGAGGGTACCATAGCAGCCTATAGGACTTGGCAAAAACAGACTCATATCATAACAGATAATAATAATAATCGCGCCGAAAATCTTTGAAAACTGATGGAATAGCGGCCATAAGAAATTATTTGGAAAAGCCTAATAATAGCCAGGCTGTCTTTTTTTGTCAAGACTGTAGATTCAATTATTAAGGAAGCGATACAAAACAGTATGGCGATTCGATAACATACCACAACCAGTCAACCATGTATGTGGTTTCACAAGGAAGAGTTGCACAAAAATTTAGACCGAGAGCTAAAAGATCAGTAGCATCATAACAAATTCTGTATTTGGCTAAACGAAGGGATTTTGTCAGATTTCATAGATTTACTAGATGCAATTTGTTTCGCAATCGGCATGTTCGTTCCCCAACTTCTTTATGCTAAAATGCTGCAAGATTATTATGAAATGCGTAAGGATAACTGACTAGTAAATTAGCTTACAGTGCCCTTGATGTCCGATATCTCAATAGTATAATACATATCTGTTTGCAGGCACTGCTCCGCGGGAGCCTTTCTACTCTTTAGCTCTCAGAGAGCGTCAGAGTTCTCATGGCCGTCGACGTTGGTGGCCAGTGCTGCTTTTTAGAGGTATGTTTGATTATATACAGTACATTAACTGAATTTGATTTTATGTAAATCCTTCCTTTATTTTTAGCGGCACTTGGCCGTCATCCGGCTGTTCGTCGCGGCCAAAATGCTCCCGTGGAGCTTCACTGTGAATAATTAGCACTGCACAGCACTTGTACTCTTGTATTGTCTTGTAAATAAAATGATGTGTGCCATTTTTGTGCAATATCGATTGAAATGCATAGCGTTTATTCCACAAAAACGTAGCGATTTTCAAAGAGGTCCGTCGATTCACCTTGAACTGAGCCCAATCAGACCAGTGGATTCGATCTGGAAATTGATCATCAGTATCTTTCTATTTCTCCAAAAACCAATCACAAATCTCACTACTCGATCCGATCGTCTTCTTCAGCACATGCAACAGCTGTGGCCCGTAAGGTCTCAAAGCAGCAGCCTTCAGGATTTGAGAAACTCATGGTTCGTACGGAACCTGCAAAGTCAGGGAGTCATCGAAAAGTCAGGGAATTTAAAAAACTCAGGGACTCATGGAAAAGTCGGAGAATTTTGCAGGAAAAAAAAATAGAATCAGGAATAGGAATATCAGGAATAGGAATAGGAATAGGTCAGGAAAAAAATAGATAGTAGTACAAACAACTCGCTGCCAAAAGGTCCTGTCAGCCTCTTGAAAATTCGACTTCTACTACTGTTAAACTAGAAATTAACCCTCACAATACCGTTGAAACGCGTTTTTCTCAAAGCCAGTATTTCGAAATCTTCTCACGCTGGTTTGAATTTTATCACTTTTTTACTTTAGTCAGGGAATTTTGTCATGCAAAAACCGCACCAACCCTGAAACTGCACAGTTTGAAACTGCAGTCTACGTCGCCAGACGCTGGAGTGGACTTCTTCCGCGACTGCCTTATCGCTTTAAGAGTTCAAACGCTCCATTTTGGAAAAGTCCACCTCTTTGATGTCCGGTTCTTATAGAAATAGTATATTTGGATACCATCCAAATAAAATCGCGCTAGACGTATGCTTAGGGACTGGACTGTGAAATTGACGAAGTCTATCCATACATTTAACAGGTCATCTGCCGAAGGGGATGGGATGGGGTTGGGGGGGCGGCTGGCGCCGCCGGGGGACTGAGCCCAAATTCTAGAGTGGGGTTGGGTACTAAAAACACTCAAAAATCGCAATTTTTCGGATAGAATTCGTCAAAAGTCGAAAATTTGAGCTCAAATACAGCTAAAAAGTACTGTTTCCCAGCAAGTTAATAACAAATAGCAAGTTAATATATTTTTGGGCGAAATCGGCTAGTAAATAGCAAATTCCTAGCAAGTTAATTTTGGCAAAGCGCCGCCTTGCAAATAAATAGCTAGTTTATTTCAGATTGAGGGAGCGAGAAATTTGCTAGGAATTTGCTAGCAATTTACTAGGAATTTACTAGCTTCAGACATATTCATACATTATCCATATCTTTCCCAGCTTGGCCTGGGACCATAATGTGCTGCCAGGTTGGTCAAGGACCGAAGGTTGGTTACGCTACGCATATACTGTAGGTAAAGTAGGGCTAAGCCAAGTACGTATGGACGAAAGTCAGTCTCTAGGCTGACAGTAGATTCGGCAAATAGAAAACTGAAATGAATGTAAATGTGTTCATGTTAGGTATACACTTATATAGAGTTCATGGTGCTTCTCTTTCTCCTGTTGCTTGTTTAGCTTGTTGAAACTGAGATACAATGTATACTTTTTTCATTTTAAAAGGTACTGGGGTTTTCCCTTACAGGACAAACAAGAAAAAGCCCAAATGGGTCACTTTTAACGCCCTTTTGAAAATCTTATAATAACTATATGGTCATCTTATAATCGGAAAATCTTTTGAAAAAAGCAGGCATCATTTGGTTGAGCGAAAAATTTGCAGCAAATTCTAGCAAATTGATAGTAAATAGATAGCAAATTTCTAGGAAATAGCAAGTTAATAACAAATTAAATTTGAAATTGCAGTGTCTAGCAAGTAAATAGCTAGTTAATAAAATTCCTGACAGTTACAAGCAAGTTAATAGCAAGTTAATTAGAAAATAAATTAACTGGGAAACAGTACTAAAAAGTGCTGTTTTACAGGCGATTTTGGCAATTTTTGTGTCTGAAATTGTAAAAAATCGCAAAAATTTACTCAAAAAATTACTTGCCAGAAAATCCAAACCAGCGTGAGAAGATTTCGAAATACTGGCTTTGAGAAAAACGCGTTTCAACGGTATTGTGAGGGTTAATTTCTAGTTTAACAGTAGTAGAAGTCCAATTTTCAAGAGGCTGACAGGACCTTTTGGCAGCGAGTTGTTTGTACTACTATCTATTTTTTTCCTGACTACACAAAATTCTCGGACTTTTCCATGAGTCCCTGAGTTTTTTAAATTCCCTGACTTTTCGATGACTCCCTGACTTTGCAGGTTCCGTACGAACCATGAGTTTCTCAAATCCTGAAGGCTGCTGCTTTGAGACCTTACGGGCCACAGCTGTTGCATGTGCTGAGGGGCCGTTCATAAACGACGTCGTTCCAGAGGGGGGGAGGGGGGGTCGGCTGAAATGCGACGATAGACGACGCACCAGGAGGGGGAGGGGGTTAGCAAAAAACGACGTCGCTTTTTTTATGAATTTTAGGGTACTTCAATTATATTATTTTCGATTTATGCACATTCTGTCAAACGTTTCTCCATACAGAAAAGCTTTCCAGAGTGGTTGTAGGGATTTATTCTATTGATTGCGCAGTATGGTAACAAAAAAAAACGTGACAGTACTGTATGTACTGCCCTTTCATCGGGGGGGGGGGGGTAAACTGAAAACGACGTCGCCATAGGGGGGGGGGGTTCCCAAGAAACGACGCAAGGCGATTTTGGGGGGAGGGGGGGTCCGAAAAATCGGGATTTTGGAACGACGTCGTTTATGAACGGCCCCTGAAGAAGACGATCGGATCGAGTAGTGAGATTTGCGATTGGTTTTTGGAGAAATAGAAAGATACTGATGATCAATTTCCAGATCGAATCCACTGGTCTGATTGGGCTCAGTTCAAGGTGAATCGACGGACCTCTTTGAAAATCGCTACGTTTTTGTGGAATAAACGCTATGCATTTCAATCGATATTGCACAAAAATGGCACACATCATTTTATTTACAAGACAATACAAGAGTACAAGTGCTGTGCAGTGCTAATTATTCACAGTGAAGCTCCACGGGAGCATTTTGGCCGCGACGAACAGCCGGATGACGGCCAAGTGCCGCTAAAAATAAAGGAAGGATTTACATAAAATCAAATTCAGTTAATGTACTGTATTATAATCAAACATACCTCCAAAAATTGCCACTGGCCACCAACGTCGACGGCCATGAGAACTCTGACGCTCTCTGAGAGCTAAAGAGTACAAATGCTCCCGCGGAGCAGTGCCTGCAAACAGATATAAATTATACTATTGAGATATCGGACATCAAGCGGCACTGTAAGCAAATTTACTAGTCAGTTATCCTTAGGCATTTCATAATAATCTTGCAGCATTTTAGCATAAAGAAGTTGGGGAACGAACATGCCGATTGCGAAACAAATTGCATCTAGTAAATCTATGAAATCTGACAAAATCCCTTCGTTTAGCCAAATACAGATTTGTTATGATGTTACTGATCTTTTAGCTCTCGGTCTAAATTTTTTGTGCAACTCTTCCTTGTGAAACCACATACATGGTTGACTGGTTGTGGTATGTTATCGAATCGCCATACTGTTTTGTATCGCTTCCATAATAATTGTATCTACAGTCATGACAAAAAAAAGACAGTCTGGCTATTATTAGGCTTTTCCAAATAATTTCTTATGGCCGCTATTCCGTCAGTTTTCAAAGATTTTCGGCGCGATTATTATTATTATTATCTGTTATGATATGAGTCTGTTTTGCCAAGTCCTATAGGCTGCTATATGCTACCCTCTGCAGCATAGATTTATGCCCTTCCGAAATGAACTGACCCAAATTTTCAGACGTCAATTTTGAACATAAATATCTCACAAATCATTTATAGGATTTTTTCAAAATTTTGCAGCTTTACCAATCTACACGGACTGAAAAACTTGGAAGAGTTCACCATTCTAACACAACCGGTGTCCGCGAATTTTGCTTTCAGTGATGGTGAAAAATTGGAATTGCAAAAAAAATGAGGGGGTGGTGCCCTCTGCATATAAAGCACTTCTGTTAGCCTAATTTAAGTGTTCATTGTGTTGCCTTATGTGAGGCGATTCTAATCCACGCCCCGCTATTTCGTACAACCCTGCTTTCTGTGCAACCGATAACTACCTCATTTTTGAGAATGCTAATTTTCACCTTTACTGAAACTAAAAAACCATCAGATTCTAGCCGGCTATGCTAGAAAACTGACCTAATCAGCGTTTTTAGTCCAGATAACGATTGGTTAACCTGCAAAATTTGGGAAAGATCCAAAGAAGGAATCGTGAAATATTTACGTTCAAATTTAACGTATAAAACTTCGGGTCAGTACATTTCGGAACGGCATAACTCCAGGCTACAGAAGGCTAGCAGGCTAGGCGAAATGGCGGCCACTTGAAGTTATTCGGCAAACTCGAAAAAAGGCCAGGCGGTCTCTTTTTTTGGTCAACAGTCTATTTTTAGTCCCATCGGAACACAAGAGCAACAGTGAGAAATGTAAAAACCGATTGAACTAGAGACTTGACTTCTAAGCAATTAACTTACATCCGCCAGCTGGTGCACCACAGGGCCAACGCCCCGCCGGTGGGCCTCTTCCACCAATTGGCCCAACCAGCGGAGCGCTGTGTGACACGCTCCGGCACTCTGATCGTATAGTGCGCGAAACCGGCCGCTGGCTAAAACAGTTAACAATAGTACATGCACACATAATATGCAGCCACTTATGGAAACGGTACCAACATACATATGGATAACAGCTCATTCACCTATGGGAGAGGGGGCTTAGGGGTCAGGCACCGGCCAGAAGCACAGTAGAACTTATAAACAACCAAACAAACAAAGTAAAATAGTTCCGGTACTTGCATTCCGGCCGATGTACAACTAGGTTGTTCAAAAAACGGGATTTTTACTTCCAGCTTTAGTTTGAGCCA